>JANIWQ010000015.1:0-118599 GCA_030555725.1 Pichia sp. yHMH446
CGAGCGCGCGGCGGGCGGCGAGCACCGCACGCATGCGGGCCACGTCCGCAGCAGCAAGGGCGCACGCCGTGCACAGCACTGCCACACAGACCCACTGCCCCGCTGTGAGCGGCGTAAGTGGAGCAGAGCGTGGGGCAGCAGTTGCAATTGCAGCTGTGTTGTCTGCGACTGCGTCGGCGTCGAAATCAAACTCGCCACAGTCGTAGCCACCGTCATCATCCGCTGAGCCGTGCGCAAGGCGGCTCAGCAGGCGGTCCCGCAGGGCAAGAGCGGGCGCGAATTGCATCGGGGCTCGTCGCACCAGAGCGACCTCTGATCCTGATCCTGTTCCTGTTCCTGTTCCTGTTCCTGTTCCTGTTCCTGTTCCTGTTCCTGTTCCTGGCCCTGCTTCTGTGTCAGTCAGGATATCGTTCCTGTCGTGACCGTCATTACCTACTATACCACCACTACCAAGTACATCATCTGATTCCTCTTTGTACTCCTCATCCCCCTCTTCGTCTACCCAATCCACCATACTTACATCTTCCAACTCATCCCCATCCCCTTCTCCAACCCCATCTCCGCTCTGCATTGCACCCCACGTCTCCTGTCCTGGTTCCTCTCCGATGACCAGTCGTCTGTCTATCTCATTAATTATATCTTCCATTCGCTAATCCTCGTTCTTGGCTCCAATCGTAAAAATAAATCTCAATCGCAGTTTCAATACTAATCGTGCTCTATGTAGTTTGATATCAATCTAACAATCACCAAACCACTCTTTCAGTTACTTCCTGCTCCTTATTCGACCAGATCAAATGATAACTAGACTGATCACCTCAACTCACCTCACATCTTCGTTTGTTGTCATGTCCTGTGGCAAAATATTTTTCATCTCGCATTATCCGTATCCGTAAATAACGTTGCACAGCCACGAAAATTATCTTACTCTTCTTTTTTTTTCCACCCCTTCTATTCCTTCATCTCAAAGTTATCATTCATACTCCAATCTGATTCTTCCCACTCATGGCTTCGTCACGTAAATCAAAACTCAAAAAGAAAGATTTTGTTAAACCAAAATTAAAAGTCGGCAAATCTCAAACTGCTTCAAATGCCACAAATACTGATTTTAAGGCTAAAAAAATTCAAATATCTAAATCAACTAAAGATTTAATCAATAATCATATAAATGATAATTCAACCACAGATTATATTAAGAAACTCTCCATTTTGAAGAAAAGTACAACAAATTTAAATTCAAGGAAAGAAATTATCCAAGAATTCTTATCATCTTTAAATAAAAATTTACCAAATTTACCGATCGATGATATTTTGAAAACAATTAAAATCTTATTCCTTGATCAATCTAAGAAAATTAGATCCGATGCAAGAGATATTTTACAATTCTTAATTTCAAATAATGAAAATCTAATCTTACTTAATCATGATTCTATAATGTTATTCATTTATTCTGCAATGACCCATTTGAAGCCAACAATTCGTTCAGATTCAATTTATCTTCTAAATTTAATAATTTCAACTCCAAAACTTTATAAACTTACAATTCAAAATCACTGGATCAAAATTTGGAAAAACCTACTAATCTTAATGAATTGGAAAAATGAAAATAAATCTTATATCGATTCAAATGATTTTAAAGATTTTAATGATATGCGTTTGAATCAACTTCAATTCTTACTAAACTTCCTCGATTTAGGTTTATTGAAAGATCAAGAAGAAAATGAGAAAAATTCTTCTTCAAATAATAATCCTATTCAAATCCATGATTTAACATTAAATTATTTCTCAAATCAAACATTAACTTTGGTCTCTCAAACTTTCTCAGATTCAGAATCGACAATAGATATTAATGACAGAGTTAAATCTTTTGTTGAAATCTTTAGTCCAACAGTTACTAATGGTGTTAATGATTTAACTAAAGTTGAAGATCGTAAAATTACTGATATCGCTTCTAAATTGTTACACGGTTTGAATAATTATACCAATCTTTACTCAGAATTAGCTGATTGAATACCCTATTTTACCCCTCCTATTCCTTCTACTCCTTCTATGTATTTCTAGATTAATCATCAACCCTCTCTTTCTCCTCTACTGGCACTTTTGCTGATTCTTCCTCCGGTGGTCCATCAGAATCACTGTCGTCACTATCACCCTCACTGTTACTATCGCTATCACTACTATCACTCTCACTATCGCTATCACTCTCACTATCACGATCACTACTATCATTCTCACTACTCACGTCTTCTAACTCACCGATAAATATCGTTGGAAACTCAATCACTGCAACTCCATTTATCGCATCACTCAACTTATCCTCTTTATTCAGAAATTTCACTTTCCCACTCTCACAATCTTTAACCCACAACTTTTCTTCTTCACTTATATCCCACTCTTTCGGTATCGTATCTAACAATTTCATACTTTCAAAACATTTATATCGCACATTTTTCTCAATATTTTCACCATTTTTAACTCTAATAAATTCAATAGTCCAACTCCATTCTTTACCTTTCTTCCCACTCTTATTCATCAAACCTCGACTCATTCCAATTGGTACTTTCTTAACTTTAACACCTCTAATTAAATTCCACCTAACATTGTAACTATTATTATAACTATTATTATTCTTGTTATTTGACCTTTTCATAATTTTAGAATCAAATTTCTTACGTTTAACCAAATCTAAATTTCTATTTATCTTCAATAAAAAATTGTAATCCCTTTGAATTTCTTTCTCCTCAATTGAATTTTTATCAATATATTTATCCCTTGTACCTAAACTAATATCTGATTTACCATTACATGATTTGATATTTTTATGTGTATTAAAACATTTTAAACTGCATGTCTTTATTTCGCATCTTGGACAAACATATTTTGATGCAGTACCGCAAATCTCACAACTCATCTATTAAATTAGTTCATGTAGAAGGTTGGATCGTTATCTCAAATTTTCTCTTTCCCTAAATTTCATCTCTATTTCTCTATTTATCTTTTTCTCTCTTTTTCTTTTCGATACACGTGACTGGGGAGTTTTGTTCAACGCGTAAAAGGTGAAATCTAACACTTTAACATGCATCACACGTCACTTACGCTCTCTCTCTTTAATCAATTAATAACAATCTTTGACTCAAATGTCACTTTGGGCTGATAAATATAGACCTAAAACACTTGCTAAACTTTCATATCATGATGAAATAACTGATCAACTTACAAAACTTGCAGAATCAGGTCCAAATTTCCCACATTTATTAATTTATGGTCCTTCAGGTTCAGGTAAAAAAACTAGAATAATGTCAATGTTAGGGAAATTATATTCAAATTCTTCAATTGATTCACTTAAAGTTGATATTAAAACTTTTACAACTCCTTCAAATAGGAAACTTGAATTTAATGTTATTTCTTCACCTTGTCATTTAGAAATTACACCAAGTGATATGGGTAATAATGATAGAATTGTAATTCAAGATTTACTTAAAGAAGTTGGTCAAACTGAAGCTTTAGATTTTACAGGTTTAATCAAAAATTCAAATTCAAATTCAAATGATAGTGATGAACAGAAAAAATTTAAAGTTGTTATTATAAATGAAGCTGAAAAATTAAGTAGAGATGCTCAAGCAGCTCTTAGACGTACAATGGAAAAATTTAGTAAATTAATTAGACTTATACTAGTATGTGATTCAACTTCAAATATAATTGATCCAATTAAATCTCGTACTTTAGGTATAAGGATTGGATTACCTAATACTGAATCAATTCAGAATATTTTTGAATCAATTTTGAAAAATGAAAATGATGCACTTAGATGTTTCCCTGAAGATTGGAATGATAGATGTATAATTTATGATCATATAATTCAAGAATCAGGTCATAATTTAAGATTAGGTATAATGATGCTTGAAGCAATGTATATGAATAATGATTCAATTAATATTTCAACACCTGTTATAAAACCTGATTGGATTTTAGTTATTGAATCATTAGCTAAAAATGTTTTAAAAGATAGATCTGTTTCTAGACTTTCACAATCAAGAACAATTTTTTATGAATTATTATCTCATGCTATACCTGGTAATTTAATTTTAGAGAAATTAATGCACAATTTAATTAAATTTATCGACGATTTCCCTAATATAAAAAATTTAAATGATATAAAGGCAAATATAATCAATGCTGCTTCCTTGTTTGATCAAAGATTAACTGTTGGAAGTAAAGATATTTTTCACCTTGAAGGTTTCCTTACTAAAGTAATGGTGATCTTAGAATCAGATGCCTCTTAACATGTATTATAATATATATATATAATCAAATCTATATACAAGTTATATGGAAACTTTTCATTTCATAATTATTATTTACGACCATTAAAAGCTTTAATATTTTCATCCCTTGATTTAAGGAAATTTGCATATTCTCTAGATGGAGATTCCTTTGCCTTCTCTAAATAGTTAATTGGATTCTCTTCTTCAACATATGAATGACCACATCTTGCAGGAGTATCCTTATCAATAAATTCCCAAATTCCAGGTAATTTCTCACATGCTCTTCTTAATGTATCCTTTGCAGCATGTCTATGCATACCATCAACTTCAAAAACAACTTTACCTGTTGGTACTCTAGCTGCCCAATGATCAAATGGACCTTTACCTTTACCCATACGTGTTGCATTACCTTTAATACAAACAGCAATATTGGTACATAATCTCTTCCATAAAGTACCATTATTCTTCTTAACAAACCTTACAAGTACATTATCAGCTGCTTGAAGTTGTGCTGCAGTTATCCTTAAACCTTCACTCTTTAAACGCATACCATATGTACCAAATTCAAGAGTTGTACCCTTGATAGAACCACCAGTACGTACAGTAACTCTACCCTTTTGCTTCTTTTTCACTTGTTTATATCTTGGTGCAAGTTCATGACCAAATCTTTTTGCACTTGGTTGTGCAATTTTAGTGAAATTATTAAATCCATTGAAATGAGTGATTGAATTAAACACACCTCTTAATGTTGAAAACATCGTTGTAAATTTGTGTTTGGCGTTGTAGAGAAAGTCACAGTGGTTACCACAACCACCAATCACTTCGTCCAATTTTTTCAACCTGTTTAACTCCAAGAAGCGAACAATGTGATGTGCAACAATAATTTTGATTTGACTGTCAGTGCGAGCAGATTTTCGATCAGATTTCAACAGTTTCCTTATAATTCAAATCTACTAACAAATAACTTTGTAAACTTGTCAATCTCTATCTCTACTTACAAAAGAATGAGCGTAAGTACAATATTCACTCGTAGAGGAATAAGATACTTTTCTCATAAACTGCATTGTTTGAACAAATTGGAAGTGCTGGGGAAACTTTACGAAACAGATGAATGGACTAATGCAACACCTCGTATACTCTCATTAGTTGGAAGAGATTTACATAAAAATCCTAACCATCCTATCGGTATTTTACGTTCCCTCATTGAAAATAAATTTAAAGATCAAGGGTATACTATGTACAGTGATCTCAGACCTGATGTTACTGTGTATGAAAATTTTGATGTTTTAGGGTTTCCTAAAGATCATGTAGGTAGATCAAAGAGTGATACTTATTATCTTAATAAAGATCATTTATTAAGAACACATACCTCTGCACATGAAAATCAATGCTTTATAGAAACTTCTACGCCTGGTTACTTTATTTGTGGTGATGTTTATAGAAGAGATGAAATTGATAGAACTCATTACCCAGTTTTCCATCAAATGGAAGGTGCTAGAGTTTGGAGGAGAAATGATTTTGCTAATAATGAAGATCTATTGAAACAAATTCAAAGAGATATTGATGCAATCCCTAAAACTGATTTGATTGTTGAAGATGTTGGTTATGATCCAGTTACTAACCCAAAGCAAGATTTTATGAGTGATAAAGAAGCTGATTTGGTTTCTCAACATTTGAAACGTACCATTGAAGTTATGGTCGATGTTGTTTTCAATGAAGCAAAGAGAGCAGCAAAACTTGCTGGTTCAACTGAAGAATATTTGAATGAGCCTTTGAAAGTTCGGTGGGTTGAAGCTTATTTCCCATGGACTGCACCATCTTGGGAAATTGAAGTATGGTGGAAAGGTGAATGGCTCGAATGTTGTGGTTGTGGTGATGTTAGGAAATTAGTCTTAGATAATTCCCATTTAGAAAACTCTATCGCATGGGCATTTGGTATTGGACTTGATAGAATTGCAATGTTACTATTTGGTATTCCAGATATCAGATTATTTTGGTCTTTGGATGAAAGATTTTTATCACAATTCAAAGAAAATCAAATTTCTATCTTTAAGCCTTACTCAAAATTCCCCGGATCAGTCAGAGATATCTCCTTTTGGTTACCAAAGAATGATGATGGACAATTCCTTAAGCTGCATGAAAACGATTTGATGGAAATTGTGCGAGAAAATGCTGGAGATTTGGTTGAAAGTGTGAAACTTGTTGATGAATTTGTTCATCCAAAGACCGGTAAGCATTCACAAACTTACCGTGTAAATTACCAGTCTATGGATAGAAACATTACTAATGATGAAATCAATGTCTTAAATGAAAAAAATAGAAATGAGTTGGTTGCCAAATATGGTATTGAACTAAGATAAAGAAACCTTGTATATATTGTAAAACCGAGTATAGGTCCCCGTATGTCTAGAAAAAGCACTAAATGATGTCTTCGGATAAATTCATTGGCCAAAGGTATGTGATTTTCTCAAGCCAAATGAAATTATTGAAAACTGATGACACTGCTATAATCATTCACATTTTATGGGTGATGTGATTTATCAGACAGGTGCAATCGACAACATGTGCATCACATGCAAACTGTTCTCGAAAGTCAAACTCCGATGAACCCCGAAAGCCCGTTACTGCGGATGACAAACGTTCGCTCCAGTTTTTTTTTTCATGTGGTATCTTTAAGATTACATTTGATTGGAAGACATGTAAAAATAAGCTACTGATTATAGTGTTCAGCTTTTCCTCGGTTTAACATACTTTGTTTCTACTAAGATCAAAACAACCTTGCTAGCCATGTTAAGTGGATCTGGTGAAATCACAAAGCCAAAGAAATCAGGGGAGATAGATTTTATTATCATATATGGATCTGAAACTGGAACGGCACAAGATTTTGCTTACTCATTGGCACACAAATGCCGATATTTGAATTTAAATCCTCTCGTTTGTTCTATGGACAATCTTGATTTGAAACTATTATTTGATGTCAAGACACTTCTTCTTATTTGTTCAACTACAGGACAGGGCGAATTGCCACGAAATTGTAGGAAATTTTTCAAGGTTATTATGCAACGAAAGTTGCCAAAAGATTTTCTTGAACATCTAAGTTTTTCTACATGTGGCCTAGGAGACTCTTCTTATGTGTTCTACAACTTAGCTATTAGGAAATTTCATGCAAGACTGAAACAATTGGGAGCGAAGGAACTATGTGAAAGGGTGGAATGCGATGAACAAGCTCCCGAGGGCCAAGAATCTTACTTTGATTCTTGGGAAAAGCTTGTTTTCCACTCGTTGAAGCTAAAGTACTTGAATAAAATCAATGAAATACCAGCAACTGAAATACTGCCCCCTATTTTCAAATTAGAAATTGATAGGAAAAGCTTTAAAAAATGCGAACCTTTGTCCCTTTTGCGAACTAAGCCGCTGACAACAGTCAATATCGAAAAAATTGACAGAATTACGAGTCCGAATCATTTTCAAGAGGTCCTTCATATTCGACTGAGAGACTCCTCTAGCTCGCTTAACTATCAAGTAGGAGATACCATATCTCTTTATCCAGAGAATGATCCGAAAAGTGTACAGTCATTCATTAACCTACAAGATTGGAACGATATTGCAGACTTGCCTCTCAAACTAACAGCACCAGAGCATCTAGAACCTGAAACCGGTTGGGTCAAAGATTTGACTTTAAGAGCGCTACTTACTTATCATCTTGATATCATGGCGGTTCCACAAAGATCTTTCTTCCAATTAGTTTGGCATTTTGCTTCCGACAAACGAGAATCTGAGAAATTACTTGAGCTCTCTAGAATTGAAGAATCACAACAACTTTACGATTATGTTAATAGACCACGTAGGTCCATTTTAGAAGTTGTCCAAGAATTTTTTAGCTTGAAAATTCCTATTGAACAATTACTTGAGTGTATCCCGTTGATGAAACCAAGATTGTTCAGTATCTGCAATTTACCAAGTAAAGATATGATTGAACTCACAGTAGCAGTTGTTGAGTATAGTACTGTTATTCGTCGATTGAGAAAAGGTTTATGTACCAGTTGGTTGAAAAGACTTCACGTCGGTGATACCATAATTATTTCAATCAATCATAATAATCTCAAAATCCCTGATACAGGAATGATACTTGTTGGGCCAGGTACAGGCATTGCACCTATCAGAGCAATAGTACAATACAATGATAAAGCACACAAAGATGGCAAAGGGCATGAATACATTATGTTCACAGGACATAGGCATAAGGAAAGAGACTATTTATATGGTGATGAATGGCCTCATATGAAAGGACTTGAAGTAATCAATAGCTTTTCACGTCAAGGTGGAGGTTATGTTCAAGATACGATCTGGAAAAACAAAGACAAAGTATCTGAGATTTTAAAAAAAGGTGGTGGTGTGTACCTATGTGGCAGTTCAGGCAAAATGCCGACCCAAGTTAGACTCACTATTGAAAAAATTTTGAAGGATTGTAACGGCTGGGATGATGAGACTGCTAAAAAGGAGATGCTGAAAATGGAGAAAGAAAAACGATACATTCAAGAAACATGGTAACAGTTAAAATTCAAATTAAATTAATGTTTCGTATTCGTGTATATGATTAAATTTATACAGTAATAATGTCTAATAATCTCGTTCTTCTTCTAATATAAGTTAGTGAAGCGTCTCTTCAATACTATCCTCCTCATATCCTGATGTGTTATAATATTCTTCATCTTCAGGCCCAGGTACGTCAATTACTAGAACATTCTTTTGTTCTTCTTCTTCAGAATCGAATGTATCGCTGTCATCTTCTTCTTCACTATCATCGTCGTCGCTTCTATTCTTTATGTTAGGGTTTCCCATTTCCCAAAAATCTATTTCACCCTTCAGTTTCTTTCTCTCTTCTCTTTCTTTCTCTATCATGTCAAGGAAATCTTTTTCAGCTTTTAGAACACTATCAGCATCCGTGCATTCAGCATACATCTCAAGTAATTCTTTGTTAATTTCCAAAAATGTCGGACCCCAGGAGAAATTCTGTAGTAGTTCAAGAGCCCAATCTTGATGTCCGACAATAGCCAAACAAGCAGCGACTGCCTCCACACAATTAAGTTTCATAGGACGTCCATAATTCACAGGATTTGCGGCAACAAAATAGGGTAGTAATCTTTCATGTTTACCTCCAATTTTATTGAATGGAACCTCTTCCAATCTAGCCCAAGAACACTCAACAACTGCTACCCCAAATTGTTCAACAATTTCCTTATCATTAGGGCAAACTACACTTTTACCATTCGGAGTAACTATAATACCTTGAAATTTCTGTCCTATTCTCAAGTTTTTAATGAGTCCCAATCTTTCAAGTTTCTTACCACTGCACCTCTTCGGGTCACAGTGATCGAAGTCCCACATTGCTAGTTTTGTTGGAAATTGCACTTGTCTTACAACCGAAGAATATTTTGTTTCTTGTCGTCCCTTTCCATGATGTACTCTATTACGATGACCATTTGAGGTTTTATTGCTGTGTCCCCTTGGGCCATCCCTCTCTTTGTTTTTTCCTTTCCCCATGTTCTTTCTTTATATGCTCAATGAAACAATATATGATAATGATGCACCTACCTGATTTGATAAAATTTTGTTCTTCATCTTCAACCCAATCTCGTGAAAAATTCGAAAAGTGCCAAGCCTCATTTTCCCCATAGAGTGCGACATCAGAAAGTCCGTCAAGATAAAACCGATGTCTTTGCCAATAAACAGTGAAAGCCTCTTTGGTGACATGTCTCCTTCGACTGAACGTCCATGTTGTTCAGCAGGTGATCTATTACACGCAATAGCATGAGTAGCTTAAATCAAGACGCTATTGCAAATAAGGCTAGACCTATTTCCCAATTAGCAAATCCATTTCTTAATCATTTATTCAACCATCATGATATCAAGTCAATTGGGCCTCTGCAAGAATTGATTCATCAACTTTGTGAATCACCTGCAGATTATACGATTTTGGTGCCATCCACAATGTTTTTGACTACTTTTATCGAAAAAAAATCCAAGAGGCTTTACTCGGAAATCTGTAAAGACATGGATTTTGTCTTATCGCATATTTTAAAGATCAATGTACAGAAGTATCCGAGAATACGAACGCATAAGGAATATACTTGCTTAAATAATAAGAAGGTGATCATTGACTCGAATACCATAATTCCGGCTAATAACGTTCAGGACTCTACAACAGTAAAAATTACAGGTCAAGAGTTTCTCCGAGGGTTTGCTGAATACATACCAATTGGAACTTGTTTCCACATAGTTCATATAACATATTGCCTTTTTGATAAGTTTGAATCTATAGAGAACCACTCAAATTTGCTTATCAATGAAAGCTGTTTTCGATTACCAGCATCCACTAACAAGTCAAATAGAGTACAACGAAATGAAGTAGTCTCTTTTGAGTTGATACTAAATGAAACACCAGAGTTATTCGATATTGGCCAGAAGTTTGACTCTCTTTTCCTAGAATACAACTTCTCTAAATGCAGAACTATTGCGGATATCGATCATGACTTTTCTGCAGTTATGAAAAAGGGATCAGCAATGTTGAATGCCATTGATCAGCATCTATTAACAAAGCTATTACATAAATATAGTCCTGAGCAGCTCACTGAATCTGTTTATGATTATTTGGAGAAGAATGTTTATGAGCAATTATGGAACAAGTTTATTAACATATCAGAAAGTAAGGAAGACATACAACTAGAAGTTGCGTATCAAAACTTAAAATGGCTGAGTCTTACACAGCTTGATTTGCCCACCGAAATAGTTTCGAAAAGAATGGAGTTGAATAAATTTCTTAAAAAGTCAGCAGCAGCAATTAGATATTTCAAGAAACTTCAAGATGCAAAAACTTCCGCTTCGAAGTGTAGAATTATCACCGAAACGTTTGAGATTCTTTCTTCTGATAGTACTATTGATGCAGACACGTTGATAATTTTATTGATTTTTGTTATTAGTTTTGCAGGAGTTCCAAATTTGAGTATGCATTTAAGCTATGCTAGAAGGTACGCTTACTCTCACAGTCGAATTGAAAATGGTTTATTGGGTTATGCTTTCTCCTCAGTCGATGTCTCAATAAAGTACTTTCAGTCCAGGAATCATCTCAATAGACTAATTCAGTTTTCTTCTGAAAATGAGTTGTTATGGACTTTAATCGGTGCTGTATCTCACTCGATTTCCTCGAATGCCAACAGGGAAGATGATGAAGAGATTTTTAGAAAAATTGAACATCTATTACAACCTTTAAATTTCATCAATGTTATTATACCAGCAACTCATTTTGTCAAGAGCTTATCCCTAACAGGAGAATCTTGTATCAGTTTTGCTTTGAAGCAGCGCAATGTAGAACTAATGAAGGTTTTGCTTCAATTTGAACATATATTTACTCTTGATGATATCCTTGAGGACGCTAATGTTGAGAACTCTAACATTCTTGCTCTTGCTTTAGAGATGGAACATCCTTTTAGTGACATCATTGCAGAAATTATTTTAGGTGCACAACCTGATGAAATCGTGAAATATGTCAATCAGAAGGATAGCAATGGTAGAACGATCGGGCATTTTCTACATCACAATTATAAACTGATCGCCAAGTTGGGCCCTTTTGTTCAGTGGAACATGCGAGACAACTATGGCAATACTCCATTGATGGTTTATATTAGGTCATATGATCATCCCAGATATGTGGAAATGATGAGAGTTACATTTAGTACGGTAAAGGAATGGTACAGAAGCTCCAATATTAAATTTAACCTTCGAGATCATACAGACACCAAAAAGAATACTCCAATGCATATTATTAGAGATAACACAGTTTTGAAATCATTTATGGATACTTTTGAAGAGCTTGAAATGAACTATTTAAACGATGCGAATCAAAGTGCAGTAACTTTAGCTGTAAGGTATAATAGACTCGAAAATGTTAGAACACTTATACAAGATCCTAGTGTATGTTTGAGTATCGTTGATCCTGTATATTATATGTCAGCATTGGACTATGTGAAGCTTGACAGATGGGGTGAGGATATCAATAGAGAAATTGCCAAATTACTTGAGGTTCAGTTTATGTTGACAGAGTATGGTGAGAGAATGGATATTGCTTGTGTTCGAGTAAGATTTGAAGCGGAACATGGTTTATGTTGTTATTTCCGGGTTGTAAGGTTGGAAAACGAAAATACTATAGTATCTGTCAGCTTTGAGTCCATCAAAAAAATCTTGAAGTTGTTAAAATTAGAGAATCCTTCCATTCCGTTTGATTTCAACAAGCCGGATCTATGGCTTCCTAAACATAGTTATGTTAACATGAAGGGAAACATAAGTTCATCTAATAAGTTACGAATCAACTCTTTGATTAATAATCTCAATCTTTTAATACAAGCATTATATAAAAATGGGACTTTGGAGAGTACAGAGATTCTCCAAAAGTTCTTAATGAGCTCAAAGGATAAAGAAGATCTTGAAGTTCTAAAATTTGATGAAAGGGAAGTTTTAAAAAGTATATATGCTAAGGATTTTGATTACAAGAAATCTATTTTCATGAACCTTGACATGTTTCGAAAAGTTTTGATAACGGATAGTGATTTTTTTTCATATGAAGGATTCTTAGATGCTATCAACGCTGAGTTGAGTATTTACATCAGACTTCTCAGAGATCTCTATAGAAAATTTGCCCGTAGTGATGTTGAAACCAAAGAATTGAGTTATCTGCAAACTGAGATACCCTTTATAACCGACGATTCAATGAAGTTTAGGGAATATCGCATTGAAGATTCCAGTGACATTTTTCTTGATAAGTTGAGACTACTTTATGCAACGGCATGCTCCCTGCTCAAAAATATGCATGATATGGAAGCGCTCAAATTGAAAAGATGGAAAAAGTTGGTGAATGATATGAAGATGATTAAAATTGAATTAGAAAGAATTGGAGGTAATGTACTGAATGGTTCACGTCAAACCTTGGATCAGGAACCCTCTGAAAATATGTTTGAAAGCAAGCGCAAAGTAGTGCTTTCAAAAGTACTGGAGCAAATCAATGTACTCACATGTATTGATGACGATCCGAGTAAAATTGAGACACTCAGGAGGGATATCGCACAGACAATCTACAAAGAAAAACCTCATGTTGTAAAAGAAAGTCGGGGAAATGATCAGTATGTAATGCTATCTGAGCTGATAGATTTTAGTGAAAAAGGTATTGGATCTTGGTTCTCCGAAAAACGGAAAATTAACTACATTAGGAAGCTTCTTGGTGGATTCATGAAATATAGGATTGAAATAATGGAACTATGTATTGATATTAAGAACTCATATGAGCAACTGGCTATCTTTGTGAGCAAATTTTATGAGTTCAAAACAGAGGTGTTTAAAGATGCATTTAAGTATTACTCAAAAGACAAGATTAATGAGTTGAAACGAGAAGTCTTGTCATGGAAGCTAAGCTTTGACTCATATAAAAGTTGTCATTGTTAAGCTTATCTAAAAAGCCGGAGTGTTGCATTAAATATATAAGAGATCTTTACATAATATATAGAGCTTTTGACTGAATCAGTTACCTGATGAGCCATTACTATTTCCACCCATAAAGTTCTTTGCCATGTTTTGAAGCATAGGATTATTCATTAGTCCGTCCAAATTACCACCGTCTAGACCCATAGAGCTAGCCATCTGTTTAATTTGCGGGTTATTCATCAAGTTTGATAATGCATTTGGATCTTTCATCATTTCAGCAGCAGCCTGCATGATTTGTGGGTTATTCATCAAACCTGATAATCCGCCAAGACCACCTGCCCCGCCGGCACCACCCATCATGTTAGCAAAGGCAGACATGTCTGGAAATCCACCAGCACCAGCACCAGCACCGGTATTAGATTCTGGTTCAGAAGTTTCTGCTACTTCAGAACCACCCATTGACTTCATTAGGTTTTCTTGAACCTTCTTTTTTGCAGTCTCGTAACCCCTCTTCATAGCATCTGTTGGAGAAGCACCTTCGACTTCCAAACCTTTCTCGTAAGCCTTCAAAGACCCTTCAGCATCTCCAAGAGCGTATTTAGCAAGGCCTAATCTTGACCAAGCCTTCGCATATGTTGGTTCGACTTCAACAGCCTTTTGAGCATCTTGAAGTGCTAATTCGTGTTGACGACTAGATGAATATGCTGCAGCTCTGTTAGACAAATAGACTGCATTTGTAGGAATTAGCTCGAGAGCTTCGGTATACTTTGCAATTGCTGTTACAAAGTCTTTTTGAGCCATGGCCTTATTACCTTCGAGTTTCAGGGCTTCGGCTTTTTCTTTGATTTGCTCGTCAGTTTCGTCAATATGTACAGGAACTGACTCTCCTACAGTTGTTTGTTCTGAAGCAGTTGGTGGAGTTAACAAATCAGATAAGGACTTGTTACCAAATTTTGCCTTGACGCTGTCAATGTTTGAAACAGAGAAAGCTTCAGTAATTCCTTCGATGGCAAATTCAATGGAATCTTTATTATCATCTGGGATCTCGTTGTTCTTCAACGAGTTACTCAAAAAATCAACAATCAAAGACGCAACTTCTTGTTTGGATGCCATTGTTAAATAGTAGTGCTGTGATGTGGACTACTTACTAAATGGATGGAAACTCACACCTGGAGGTACAGATCATTCCCCGCTAAATCCTTGTAACATGGTGAAACGGAATTTTCTTGAGCCAACGCGCCAAGCTGTCATCGCCAGGCGGCTTTGCACTTAAACCCTTCTAGAATAGTTCGTCCGAATTTGCTTCTGCTCTAGTACCCGCAAATTATCTCTGAAATTACCATTTCTAGTGTCACTGAATTACTGGCAGTGTGTTGGATGAATTTAAATATCACAACGGCGTAAAAATGAGCTTTCAACAAAAAAGTGTTAATTACTCAAATTTGACATTTAAAATAATTTTTAGAAATTTAGTAATTAAACCTATTTTCAAAAATGAAGTATTTTTTTAAGAAACATAAAGTAACACCCGAAAAGTGGTTTTGTAGATTATTATTTTGAAAGAGAAAAGAGTTACAGGGAAAACGAAGGCTTATGTTTTAAATGAGGTGTAGAGAAGACAAGTAAAGGGGGCCACCACATAGAGCTTGTCGTACCATGTACTCTTTTGTGTGCGAAATCTGACCTGAAACTACATTTGCCAATTTTGGATACCTTCAATTGATAAGAGCTTCTTCATCCTACATCCAAAGACGAAGCAATGGATTTCTATTCTTCTTTAAATACCAGCCAGCTCAGTGCTAAGAAACCAACTATTTTTGAGGTTGCTCTATGCTCTCAATTAGATGATCTCTTGACTCCTTCTCTCAGATTTCTTTTGGCACATTATACACATCGCTATCCTCGAGGTTTGATTCGCATTTTAAACAACTTCGATGAAATAAATCTTGCTCTAAGATTGTTTATCGAATACAAATATCTAAAGACATGGAACTCCACATTTATTGAGAAATTTTATGGTATAAAACGAACCAATACAATACTAATAGACTCTGATCTAAGCGATTCAGCAAAGATATCTGATTTGAAACGCCTTACATCCTTTCAACTTTTTGCTTCTTTGATCGATTCTGTGGGTGTACCTTACATAGAAAGCAAATTACAACAATACCATGATAAATTAGCACCTCAATTTCTTATGCAGTCAGTTGAACTTGATGTACCAGAAAAAGAAAGCAGCAAATCGCTTTCCTTGCGATGTTTCCGTATATTGTTCAAAATCAAAAAAATCCTGAAGAAAATGTTTTACCATTACTATCCGCTGTTAAAATTGTTTTTGAGAATTATTATTTTGGGCTTGAATATTCTCTACATAGCTGATAAAACATCCTCGATAACAATCATTCAATGGCTATCAAATATATCATATGCGAGAATAACTAATACAGATCATCAAAGGATGGAGGCTAAGCTTTCAGCTGCTCCCAAAACGGAGTCTGTAAATGTTCCTTCAACCCTGACATCATTAATATTATCAAAGGTATTCTCAGCTATTGTTCCCTTGCAAAGAATGGCTTGGTCAACTACTGACACCATTTTACCTGTCTCAATATTCACCCTAAAGTTTCTTGAATGGTATAACGAACATAATATCAGCCGAAAAAGTAAATCTTCGTCAAATCAAGATATTCCAATAGTACCTACTTTAGTCCCACTAGAGGAACTGGAGGATGCCGATGAGAGAGCTAAATTGATTACTTCAACGGCAGATGAGAGCGTTTGCCGCATTTGCAACAAGGCAATTCATAATCCTGCTGTTATTGAAACAGGTTATGTTTTCTGTTACAAATGTATTTATGAGTATTTGAGAGATCAACCAAAGGAGAGGGGTGGTAAATGTCCGGTTTCAGGTAGGACATTATTTGGATGTAGTTGGAATGAATTGACAGAAGAGTGGAATGTCAAGGAAATTCGTAAATTGATTATATGAAACTCGTAACTAAAGATTATCAGTTTTATATAAAAATCTATAACGGTGGTATAAGCCAATAATCTGCTACTGTTAAATGTCAGAAACATCATCTTCATCTTCATCATTGTTTTGCCAATCAACATAGTTCTTTTCAACAATCTTACGTGATATTTTAAGTAACAAAGGATCAAAAGGGAAAAATGCTACTAGGTCGAGGAACTCTTGTGTAGCACGCATTGATGATTGCGTCCCCACAGAGACATTAGACGCACCACTATTAGAAGAACCTTCAGAAGGTGTATCATGCACTCTACCGACACGTTCTCTCTTAATTCTTTCAATTACACTCCATGTATAGCAAATTCCCTCAGATTGAGCAACCCTTGAAAAAATTAATACAACTGTTTCGTTACACCATCTCAATGGGTTGTACTTGGAAACAACCGCTCGTGTGAAAAATCTATCAAGTTGCGCAACCCATCCTGTTTTTGAGGCTTCAATTCCTGATTCTTCAGAAGCACGTAATTCATCCTTACGAAAACATACAATGTACATCAAAGCTTGTACTAAACTGTAAAATATTGTATGTTTATTAGGGTTGAATTCAGTTTTCGCAGAACTCGAGCCGGAATTTGAACGTCCAGTAGAATTTAGTATTTCGTGACCTCCATCATCATCGTTTTCTTCCATATATGCAGTACAATAGTCAACAAGAAATGTAACAACGGAAGCAAGTTGTTGCTTTGATAGATTTTTAGCACGTGCAACAAAGCTTGCTATGTATTGAATAGCAGTAATTCTGTTATTAAGATTACCAACTGTACTAGAAGTATTAGCAAATGCAGTTAAAGCATGATTACCATTGTTTCTCTTATCACCATTGAAAACAATCTCAAAGAGACTTACAAGGAAAGCATCCATCAATTCGGGCTGTTGCTGTGCTGCATGGAAAATAATATACTGTGATGCCTTTGTACCATGTGTTGGGAGAACCAACGAACCAAAAGCTTTGATTAAAGAATTAAAAATTTGAATACCATTTCCAGATTCTAATGCTTGAACAGAAAGATTTGGACTCATGTACTCTAAAAGAGTTGAAAGAAATAAATCAAGTTTGGCAGATAATTCAGAGAGCGATTCCAGCTCAACTTCGTACTCAGCTTCTGAATCGAGCATTTCATCATCGAATTCTTCATTATCTTGATCTTCATCGCTTCCTTCCTTTTCATCTGCAAACTTTACTTTCTTGATAGTACGTTTTTCTATACTTTCCTCCTTTGTAGCCTCTTCATTATCTGACATATCCATGTCTTCTATCACTTTGAGTTTCCTTTGTCCAGATTCAGAACCTTCATCATCACTCTCGTTATCACTTTCTTCAACATTGTCATCTGCATTGTCCTCATCTTCAGAGGCAGAGCAATTTTCTTCATTATTAGTTTCATCATCAGACTCATCCAGACCCAAAGCTTCTGCGAGATCATCGTCATCAATTTCATCTATTTGATTCTGAAACTCAACATCTAGTTTGATGAAATTTTCAAATATTAAAGTCCACACATGATTAACTAGAACATTGTAGTATTCGGTCAAGAAAAGTAAATTCTTAACATAATTTATGATATCTTCTTTAGTACCGTTTTTATTTGGAAAATTGAATTTTAACAGATTAGGTAATGCGTGCGATGCAGTCGGTGCAAGTGAAATAAGCTTCTTCAAAGTCTCATGATGTGAGGTAAGATCAGATGGTTTAGCTTTAGGAAAATCTTGTACAATTTTGGTTGCAACATTACTCCACCAAGATGGTATACTAGTAACCAAGACTATTAAAAAAGTTGCGTAATGTTTAGAAAAAATTTCATTATTAGAAGCATGGTATATCCAATCAACTTTAAGGATTGCCTGTAAAAGAGGTAAAGCTCTGCTGTTATCAAATTTGGCAACCTCTGTGGTAAGTTGAGCAATGATTAGGGAGAGGCTCTGTGAATTTAAAGATTTGGGATTTGACCTTGGTAAGGTTATAGAATATGCAAGAGAGTCAATTGGTGATTCTTTATAGGATTTGTCAAGAGAAGGATCATCTAATGAGCCCATGGCAGATTTAGCAAGTTGTACAATCATCTTAGCGCTAAATGAACTTGTGGCATCTTGATTATCATTTGTATTTATCGTCCCCTTAGGTTTGGCACTTATTTTCTTGATTCTTTTAGAAGCTTGCTCCAGTTCAATTTCTCCTGGAGTCGTATTTCGACTGTCTTGAACAGCTTCAGATAAGGAATCAAAAGATCGTTTCTCAATATTAGCTGTGGGCAGTATGGTCATCATTATTACTATAAAACTTTTTCTTCTTTCTAGGAACAGCCAACTATAAGTAAACGGCAATAATATATCCAACTAACCCCTTACTGTCAGTTTGACTGTCAATATGGCCAAAAATTATCGGTCAAATGTACAAAATAAAAGAAGGGTTGTACTTAAAATTTTTAGCTTGTACAATTAAAAAAAAAAAATAAATGTCAAAATGCGAAAAAAACCAAAAAAGCGTAGATATTACTGTCCGTTCAGACGAGACTGACTGTAAGGGCAGATACTACACGAAGCATTGAACTTGGACAGGTGTTCTATCACTACTGATAATACCCAGCGTACACATACCCTACACACAGAGACACTATATCAATGGAATTTGCTTATCAGCACGAGCAAGAGAACCAAGCAGAACAATACTTGCAACACCAGGGAAATGCGTTTGTACAGCCTCAACCGCTGGGAAATATGCAGCTGGGCCTTTCATTGGAATCTGATCAGAAAATTGCTTTGAATGCAATCAGAGGATTCCTAAAATCTAAAACATCTTTTGATGTTTTACCAGTTTCTTATCGTTTGATAGTTTTTGATACATCCCTTTTGGTTAAAAGAGCCTTGAATGTTCTTTTGCAAAATTCAATTGTTTCGGCACCTCTTTGGAATTCAAAAATCTCTAAATTTGCAGGTTTACTTACTGCTAACGACTTTTTGAATATTGTTCATTATGCTGCGTCAAATCCTGAACATTCAGGAAACCTTTCAGAAACGTTGACACTTGATGGTTTAGCAAATATTGGCTCAATGTCAGGATCTTCTGCATTAGATACAGTTTCAATTCATCCTTTCCGATCTTTATATGATGCTTGTGAAAAAATGATTAACTCTTCTGCTAGAAGAATTCCTTTGATTGATAGGGATGAAGAAACTCAAAGAGAAATAGTTGTTTCTGTGTTAACGCAATACCGTATTTTGAAGTTTGTTTCTATGAATTGCCGTGAGACTAGATATCTATTACAACCATTACGTGATTTAAAGATCGGAACTACATCTAATTTATGTCATGCTAGATTGAACACTTCAATTGGAGACGTGATAAATTTGCTTATTCAACATCATATAAGTGCCGTACCCATTCTTGATGATGACAATAAGCTTATCAATGTTTATGAAGCCGTCGATTTACTTTCATTGATCAAAAGTGGTGTTTATGTTGACACATCATTGAGTGTCGGTGAAGCATTGCTCAGACGTAGTGATGACTTTGAAGGAGTTTACACATGTACATTGGGTGATTCTTTGTTTGTTGTTCTTGAAACGATCAGAAAAAGTAGATTACACAGACTCTTTGTTCTTGATGAGGAAGGGAAACTTCTTGGTGTAATGACATTGGGTGACATTTTAAAATATATTCTTTTCAGTGAATAAATACTGTAATTTTAACCGAACTAATTCTGTGTAACCTTGTTATGATGAAGCTGTATTTGTATTTTATGTTGTCTGTAATATTATACACGTTTTTCCCTGCATGCTATGACAAAAAGTTTCGGCTTTCTCCTGAAAGAGTAATTATTTGCGAGGCGGGGTTGATATTTTTCAGGTTCATTTCAGCTTATCAAGAGATTACAAATCATCTACAGAATGCTTAATCTATTGGGATGACCCTTTCTATTTCATAGGAGCATCAATTATACCGTTTTTGTTTATTGAACCTCAACAGAATGTCGGATGTCATCCAGCAAAGCCAAGTTACTATACGTGGTACTATAGTTGGGCTAGGGATAGGGACATTAATTTTACTATCTAATTTTCAGTTTGGATTACAAACAGGATGGGTCACAATGATGTCACTACCTGCTGCATTGATGGGATTTTCATGTTTCAAGGTTTTTAATACCTATCTTAAAACACCATTTACACCTCAAGAAAATGTATTTGTACAAAGTGTGGCTGTTGCTGTGGCTACTGGTCCCTTAGCTTACGGATTTATTGGGATCATACCGGCAATAGAGAAACTACTTACACCTGAAGAAGCAGGATTGATTGACAATTCTTTTTCAATAAATATAACCGAAAAGGGGTTTGATTTTTTCAGTCCATGGTGGAAATTAGTTATTTGGTCAGCTGGTCTGGCGTTTTTTGGGGTTTTCTTTGCAATTCCATTAAGAGAGGAATTTATCTTGAGGCAAAAATTGAAATTTCCTAGTGGGAGTGCAACTGCTACGCTGATAAGTGTTTTTCATGGATTCAAATTAAGAAATGATGATGACAAAAGTGCTCAATTGAACTTATCAGATGTCAATGCTGAAGTCGAACAGGAAGTTGAATTAAGTGATATACCGTCACCATTAACGAATGAGCATCACATCAATGTTCTTGACAAAGAGAAAGATGAAACTTATTTCAAAGATATTCTCATTTTGTTATTTACGGCAGGAGTTTCCTCGATTTATACGGTCATATCATATTTTATACCACAAATTAAAACTATACCAATATTTGGATCATTTTTGTCGTCAGAATACTTAATAAACTTCACTCCATCCCCTGCATATGTTGGACAAGGTATTATAATGGGTTTCAATACAACATGTGGTATGATGGTTGGAATGATTCTGGGATGGTGTATCCTTTCACCATTAGCAAAATATATGAAATGGGCTCCAGGTCGAACAGATGATTGGATCGATGGATCTGAAGGATGGATAATGTGGATTAGTTTATCTATAATGATTTCAGATTCTTTGGTAACTTTCGGGTTGATGATCTATAGATCAATCAATAATATGATATATCCAATCAGAGAAGAACAAATGGACTGTGAAAGTGGGAGGCTATTAAGGAGATCATCGGCATCCACATTAAGAGAAGGTATATTGATTCATTCCTCAGATTCTTATGAAAGTTCTGATAATGAAAATGGATTGATTGACAGTGGTCTAACAATATGTTCAAATTTACGGAAGAAAGTTGATAATTATGATGATGACGATGGTGATAAATCAATTGACTTCTTGATCCCTGTGTTTGGAATTTTAATCTGTACACCAATGTTGATAGTTTCAATGAAGATAATATTTAAAAACATTGTACCATCTTGGATTTTACTATTAACAATTCCTGTATCTTTAGCGTTGTCATTAATTGGTGTTAAATCATTAGGGGAAACAGATTTAAATCCAGTTTCAGGTATAGGTAAACTTTCACAGTTATTAACAGCAATTGTAATACCTCCAACTAGACCAGGTGCAGTTTTAATTAATTTAGTAGTTGGTGCGATTTCTGAAGCAACTGCACAACAAGCGGGTGATTTAATGCAAGATTTGAAAACTGGTTATTTAGTTAATGCATCTCCCAATGCTCAATTTATTGCACAAATTTTAGGTAGTATATGGGGGATTATAATTGCAACACCAATGTATCGCTGGTATGATCATATTTATGAAATTCCAGGTCCATTATTCAAGATACCGACAGCAGTTATCTGGATTGATTGTGCTAGATTAGTGAATGGGCATAATTTACCTGAGAAAGTTGATATTTTTGTTTTAATATTTGGTATTCTTTTCTTCATTATATCATTAATTAGAGGTCTAATACGGGAGGGACATAAATATTATAAATATTCCAAGTTCTTACCAAGTGGAGTTGCAGTTGGTATTGGTATATACAATACACCATCATTTACATTGGCAAGATTTTTGGGTGGATGCATTTCATTATTATGGTTAAAGAGGGCATCAAGGGATCAACAGTATAATTTAATTGGAAGCAGATCAACATCAATTTTAGAAGATCATAAAGTTACATTAATTATATTCAGTAGTGGATTAGTTTTAGGTGAAGGGTTTTTCAGTGTTATCAATATGGTGATGGCAAGCTTTGGGGTTCCTCATTTATAAGCCTGTTTGTATAATTGGTGGAGTAAAAACTAAGGATTCTAAAGTACAAGAGAAGTGAAGTAAAGTAAAGTAGGTAAAGTAGAGTAAAGAAGTAAAGTAAAGCATGCTAAACTAAAACAAGGTAAAGTAAGATAATGAATTAATAGAAGAGTAGAGTAAAAGCTGTAGAGACAAGACAATAGATTAAAAATTGAAGGATAGAAGGATAAAATGATAAAGGATAGAAGGATAAAGGATAGAGTGATAGAAGGGAAAAAGAAAGTAAATGATAGTGAGGTCAGAGAGAAATGAAAAACATTGAGGTTTGTTCATGTGAGGAGAGAGTAAGAGCATGGCTGGAAGTATGTATGGAATGATTCTGAAATTTAGCTTCTCAACTTTCTTTGATTCAAATTCTGTACGCTCTATTCCATTTTGTTCAATTTCTGACTCAATTCAATTCACGAAGCTGTCTTTGCTTTTCATTTTCAATTTTATTATTTATCAAAACAATTGCATTTTGAATTCCAAATAAGTTACCAATCAAAGTTAATTTTCTATCAGGTGCACCAGGTATTTCCTCATTAACTTTAACGTAACAACCAGTTGAAAGTCTAATATCTTTTAAATTTTTACCACCCCGTCCAATAACTAAACCTATATGACTTTGGGGCACAAATAGATCTTGAGTTACTTTACCATCAGGTTGAGTATTTGTCTCACCTGTTTTAGTATTTAGAGCAGCTTGAGGACTACTTAAAGTGAATTGACCTTGAATTGTATTCTGAATTCCATATCCAATATTTTGGTTCATTGGATTCATTTGATTTAAATGATTCATTCCATTCAGATGGTTCAATTGATTTAGTTGTTGATGAGGATTACCCATATTAGACATCATATTTAAATTACTAAAATTATTGTAATTTTGTTGACCATTGACATTAACATTGGAATTTGATAATTTATTTGTTACAGCAGGTATTGAAGGTTGATTATAATTGGCAGGATTATAGTAAATTGCTTTTGACATTTGTTGTTTATGTTCAATAACAGTTTGAGCAACATAATAAGTTGCAATATGGATTGCATCAGCAACACCAGTTATATTCAAGATTCTATCAGTTGAAGCAGGTAATATCTGATCATTAGCATTCAATGAAGCAGCCGAGTTTTCTTCAATTTCCCTAAATCTACAACCTTTTTTCCCAATGATATAACCCATAATTGAATGCGGAAATAAAAGTTTTAAAGTGAAAAATTTAGATTCTGTATTTGAAGGTTGATTAAAAGGTTCATTATTGATTGATCTAACAATCAAACCGAAAGCTTTTGCAACAAATTCAGCTGATCCTCGGACACTGATGATTCTTTCAGGCACATTTTTCAAATTTTCACTAACATTTACACGAGAATTCGATTCCTCTTTGATTTTAGAGATTGTTTCACCCTTTTTACCCACTATACTAGCAGTTTCAGGGATTGTAGCCAACATACGAAAATGAACATATGTTGGATCATCGTTTTGAACTACCTTGTGAGAAGAGATTGGTCCATTGACAAAATCTTGCTTAGAAGGAATTGACGATGGGGGAGAGTTTTTATTGATATTGGCAGGATCATTGATTAGCACATTTTCTTCCGTGACAGTGGTATTTTCCACACCAAAGTCAACCTGGGTATTGGAAACGTTTTCGTGTTGGGCGATATCTTCGGGCTGCGTGTCCATTTTCTGCTCATCATGGTCATTGTTACTGTCATTAGTATCATCGTTATCCAGGTGTCCCTCTGTGGCCTGTTCCTCGAGCTCCATTTCGTTGAGCGGCACCGAAGTTCTTTGTTTATCATCCTGGATGTCCTTGCGCTCCACAGCGTCGGCGTCTAGAGCCACTCTCTTGCTGTTCTGCTGGTTTCCCTTTGCCCCCTCCGGCTCTTCATTCTTTCTCTTGAGCATTGCGTAGTTGAGTGTACCTGGCGACAACGTGGGAGTGCAGAGTGGCCGACACCACGGCCTGGTGCCACGCCAGAGCAGCTGGCAAGAGAGTCTTGTATGTGTTGTGTGTTCGGGACGCTGGCGGCGGACGCAGCAAACGCGCAGACGCAGACGCAGACGCAGAAGCAGACGCGTCGTGCCCGCCCGCCTCCCGCTCTGATTTTTTTGATCTTTCGCTCCTGCGTTGCTGTTTTTTCTTCCGCGGGCAGGACTTGCCGCAAGACACCGCCGTCGCCGCCCACAGACCACAAGACCCGTTTGCAATGACCGTCACAGACGCACGCACACAGCAGACACAGCAGCATGCCGCAGATGCGCCTGGAGCCACGAACACAGAGAATGCGGCTGCAAACTCTGGAGACGGCACCGTCAAACATGACCCTCTGAGCGGCGTCCAGACACAGCACAAGGACAGAAACAGTGCCACAGGGCTCGATGGCGCAGAAGATGGCAACGACAACGACAACGCCAACGATGATGATGACGAAGACGAAGACGACGAGGATTACAACTTAGATTCCGCCGGCGACAATGGCGGCTCCACCGCTGGACAGGGGCCTCCTGGCGAAGAGGGCGATGAAGACGATGAGGATGAATACATCGATGTCGAGGAGAAGAAGGAGATGGAGAAATACGCTGCTATAGAGTCTAGCGAGGGTGGATTGGTGAGAACACGTAGACAGAGACAACTGGAGGAAGAAGCTGAGAGGCATGAAAGGAGGAAGATTGCAAAATCCTCAGAATCCCGTTCCACAACCGATATAAACTCGATATGGGAAGAAATGAAAAGTTCAACCAAGAGTTCCACAACTTCCAACAACATTACCTCCACCAACGCCACCACCACCGCCTCTAGTATAACCAGCCTCAAACCGAGTTCCGCTGATGAGAAACAAACATCTCTACCTACCAATGCAATGACTCCACAGAAAATTAAAATAACAAGAACTTACGAGTTTGCAGGCAAAAAAATAACTGAGGAGAAAGAAGTTGATATAGATTCAGAAGAAGCAAAAGCTCATCTAAATTCTATCAAAATCAATACAGTACCAAATAACTCACCATCTACAATAGCTACAGCTACAAGTACATCTAAACCTACGCCACCAGGACTAAGAAGAAAGAGGAAGCGAGCAAGCTTGTTAGATGCAGTGATTTCAAATTCTTCAAGTGCAAAACTGTCAACTCTCGAAAAATCGAGATTAGATTGGGCAACTTATGTTGATAAAAATAAAATAAGCGATGAACTCAAGTATAAGAACAAAGCTGGTTTCCTAGAGAAGCAAGAATTTTTGAATAGAGTTGATTCTAAGAGAGATAACCTGTTCAAAGATGCAAAATCTAAGCATATTTAGCTATAAATCCTGATCAAAAAGTGCTCATGTAATATATTACTCTATAACTCTATAACTTTACGAATCTATAAATCTGTTAATTTTTTTTGGACATTTTTTTAGAATTTATCCAATTTATGAAATCAGTGAATACAACAGTACCTGTTTTATCATTATTATTGACCGCCCATTTCACTAAATGTTTCCTATAAATCTCACTAGCTCTTTCAATGATTCCTTCAAAATTTTCATCCAATCCAACAATAGATCTAATAATATAGAGTGAAAGTTGAGAACATGCATGCGTATATGCATTGAATTTAGATTTTGCTGCTCTATCTAAAATTGAACTTAATATATCAAAAGCATTTCTCAACTCCTCTTCGTTCTCAACTGAAATTTCGATAGTTGTTTTACAGATTTTTTTGATCAATTTGTGAGATTTTTCCCCTACTTTGATATCTAATGTTAAATTCATAACATCAAGCAAAACAACAGCAATTGATAAACATTCTTTCTTAGTAGGATATATGTTAACAAAACCTTCAAGTAAATCCAAAATTCTTAGTTTACAAAGTGACATCAATTCTCTAGCTTCTTTAGCTTCTAACTTCCTTTCATTACCATTTTTGGATGAGTTTCTTAACTCTTTCAACGAATTTTGCCTTTGCTGGAATATTGCCGATAGTTGATTATCAATTGCCATCATTTGTTCATCCGACATTGATTCATCAGAGTCATAGCCTTTATCATCGTCGTTACCTTCATCATCATCATCATCACTACTACTACTATCATCATCATTATCATCTTTATCTTCGCCACCGTCATTTTGATTGATATTCAACGCTTTTGCTAATGCTGAGGTTGTAGACCTTTCAACTTCTTCAATTTTAGCCTTATTATCATCATCTTCTCCATCCTCTTCATCCTCCTCCTCTTCCTCCTCCTCATCATCATCACTAGCACTGGTTTGTTCATCACCATTCCCATTCTCATCATCTTCTTCATCCCCATCTTCATCATAATCATCAATCATTTGGTTAAACAATTGCTCCATACCAGATTTATTCTCTCGAGTCATCAAAACATCAAACAATCGTTCTAATTGTGCACTTTCAACATCATAAACTATACATTCCCAAATACCAGTACCAATTCTTTTCTTCAGTCCACTCCTTTGTGTCAAATAACTCAACAACAAATCAATCAAGGTATCTAAAATATTCGATGAATTATTCTTATTCTCTTTAAAATCATTATAAATTTGAATCAAATCATCTAAAACTCCAAAAGATTCCGACTCTCCTTCGTATAATTCTAATAAAGCTGTTGAATATAACATTATTAAACATTTGGAAAACCTCAATTCATCTTCTTTCAGTTTATTGGATTTAATTGATTTACTTAATTCATTCCAATTTTCAAATGCTTTGTTTTTAATTTCCTTTAAATCATCATTTGAATCTATACTGGTACGCAACAAACTCTTCTTTTCAAATGAATGTAAATAATCCACTACAATGCCTGTCCAATCAATTGAATTTTTACTACATTCAATAACATCAGATAATATCGACTGTAATCTATCTCTTGCAATTTTCAAATCTGTATCTTTAAACCCATTAGATGAAACAACGTAAACTATTTTTGCAAAATATTCCAAAATTTGCTTAATTGAATCTGCTAACACAATTGCTAAACTCGTATCCTCTAATGTAATAGTTTTCCTTATTAAAGATTTGTTCCCACGTACAAGAGTTAACAAGGAATCAAACATAAACGTTAAAATATCATGTTTACTTGATTCGATATCACTTTTATGAATTTTACCTAAAAGTTCGCTTTCACAATTAAGAACCCAGTCAACAATTGATTTAAATTGTTTAACATCATTTTTAATATCATCTGATAATATACCAGACATTATATCTTTGACTGTTTTCGTTTTGGTAACTCTATCAAACAATATACATTTCGATTCAAGTGCTTTAATCAGTTCGATCCTACCGTTTGGTATTCTTTTAGCAGTATCAATAGCATTGGTCAACACTTTCTGTGATAAAGTATGAAGGACGCGATCTTTCTTGGAAATATGATTGATCAAACAACGCGTCAAATTTTCTTCGAATAGAATCTTGAAAAAAGAGGGATTGAATTTTGGTAGTTTGAAACATAATTCCAAAACTTGAAATCCAGTATGTTTACGTTCAGGTGAGGCAGAGTTAGAAAAAAAAGTTGCATCAAATGCTGGCCAAAAACTGGAAAGTGTAATTACAGGAGCTTTTTCGGATTTCAAATTTTTCTTACCTTTGTGTTTCTTTGATTTATGCTCTTCATTTTCAACATTATCATTTAATTCATTCTCATATAATTCCGCTAATAGTAGTCCCCAAACATGATGAATTTTTGGATTCCATGAACCCTTTTGAATGGAATTTTTCTCTTTCTGATCTTCCTCATTTTCTGCGGGTGCAACTTTATCAATGAAGGAATCCTTGAGTAAAGGTAAATTACCTTTGGTTAATGGATTGTTATTTTTCCAATTGTTTTGTAAGGTTGCAAGGTTTGACATGAAATCTCTCTCATTAGGTGAAATAGCCAAATATATCAACAAACCATCCATGGAAAATAGTAAGTTATTATCAGAAAGCTTGGTAAGTATATAAGGAATTATCTTTTGATTTTTCGTCAATTGAAACTTAGTGATCACTTTGAAAATTGTAACAAAGGCAGTTTCTCTTATCCACGATTTTGTTAAAGCAATCTCAAATAACGCGTCAATGATAGAGATTATCAATTCTTCATTTTCGGATGCAACTAATGAGGAATTGATCAGTGATTCAATACCGAAAATTTTACCGAAAAGATAGGCTCTAAGATTTTTACCCTTTTGTTTATCCTTGATCTGTTTGTTAAGGGAAGTTTCAAGATCGGAGAGAAATATTTCTGCAGTATATTTGAAGTCTTCATTCTTTGCCAATAAAGAGATCAATTCGGTCAAGCACATGGAAAATCCAATACGTGCTGAGTCGTGACTGGAAGCTAATCCCGAGATCAATCTTTGTAGAGCATATTTGTAGTCGGACTCTGAATTCTCTTCACTGAGTTCTTTGAGAAGGGAAGAAGCTGCCTGAATTCTTTCCTTTGGAAGATTTGACGCCAATCTGTAGTAGTGGTCCTTACTCACAGGCATAGCAAATGGTTGCCTTTGACTAAAATGGCGAATTACTGGTCATTCTCATATATTTCCTGTCTCTGTTTACCTGAACCAGTATCCAAATCTTTTTTTTTCATCACCAAGAAGGACTCAAAACAGACTCTATCGCCCCGGCGTCGATCGACCGATTGCAGGTTACGTAGCGCGCACTGAAGAAGGGAAAAGCTCGAGTTTGGCGACTGCCTGTTGAGAAGAAGCGTGGAAACGACAACTCTCTCTCCTGCGTTTGCACACGCTAACCTACACAAACAACACAATGTCTGCTTGGAAGAAGGCCGGTATTTCGTATGTGAGTTATCCACAAACGTCCACTAAATTTGAATGGCATTACTAACATCTACACCCCTTATAATGCGTTATGTGTCTGCGGATAATGTGTCTTAGAGAGAGGGCACCTATTAGAGTACTGAATGTTTCCATGATACACCCTTATAGAGCTTGATCGCCTAGTATTGTACTATCCATTATAACTGCCAAGTTACGAGACATCTTGAAGAAGTTCATATCTTTGTTATATGCTTCAGATCACCTACGTTCCTGACATTGGAAGGAGGACTCTCAAATTTGACCAACACTTTAATAGGATTATTTATTCAGCTCATGCTTCCTCTCTAATAATCACTGTCTGCATTACAGCATTGGGATATTTTTTTCTAGCGTTAACAAATATTTTGCAATCTCTGCAAAGACTGTCACCAAGGCATTAAAGCCAGAATTACAAAGCAAGGCTTCCAGAAGATTTGTGACTGAAGTCAAGGCACAATACATCAAAAACGGTGAAGTCCAAAAGGCTGTTGACCTTACCACCGGTAAGGAACTTGCTTTATAATTAAGTTTTGTTTATCACTAGACAATTCCTCGTAATGACTATTTCTATATTCGACTACTTACATTAAATTATTTATTTATAAACATGAAGCGATACGATAAATCAATGCCAAAACGTCATACGTAAACTGGTTACCGGTGTGGCGATGTCTGCTTCTATTTGACATTGAAGGTGGTTAGAGTTAGGCTCCGATACGGGATCGAAAATTTCATTCGCTAGTATCGGTGACTAAGTCGATCTTGGCTTGTTACAGCACCGATGTAACTGTAGCTGCATATGACTTTTCCGAAGGTGGAACAGACAGTAAGGAGCCTGTGATCAGTTTCTGCATCCACAAGAAAACATGCAATTGTTTCTTATACCTTGCAGATCAACAAGATATGCAACCTTCAACTCGAAGGCCCCAATAAGGCTTTTTTCACATTCTCGTATAGCTTTCAAATCACCATTTATTACCAACAATACTCACAGCATAAATCTATCCCAAAATATTATTCCAACTAAACAAGTGTTTAAATTGATATATCCATGCAATCATTTTACAGCTTCTACTAAAAATTTCAATAGAGATAGCACATCGATAGAAGTACGATCGAAGAACAGTGAGACAAACACTCTCAATGATAAAAAGAAGACATGGAAGGAGCGATGGTTGGGTATTTCCCAGAATGATTCTAATAGTGCAACTTTCAGTGAGGTATGGAGGTTAGTGAAATTAGCTCGGAAAGATTTACCGTTATTTTGTGTTGCTATGACTCTTTTGACATTATCAGCTGCAATAATTATGTCATTACCAAAAGTTACTGGTTTGATTTTAGATGCCACTAAGAATTTCACTGATTTAGAGAATATCACTATATACGGTTTCTCGCTAGATCATTTCTTATATATAATGGGTGGTTTACTATTCCTTTCAACTAGTGCAACATTCACAAGAATCATCTTAATGAGAATCATTGGTGAGAACCTTGTTTCTAGGTTGAGATCCAATTTTATGAAGAAAATTTATCTTCAAGATATGGCATTCTATGATAAAAACAAAGTTGGTGACTTGATTTCTAGATTAAGTTCGGATGCTTATGTTGTCTCCAAATCGATCACTCAGAATGCAAGTGATGGTATCAAACATTCATTAGTATTAGGAACTTCACTCACAATGATGTTTGTTTTATCTACCAAGTTGACATTAATTATGTTATCATTTGCTCCACCTTTATTGTTCTTTTCTTATCTATATGGTATAAAAATCAGGTCTATTTCAAGGCAATTACAAGAAGCTACTGGTACATTAACTAAAGTTAGTGAACAACAATTAAATTCCATTAAAACAATCCAATCTTTCACTGCAGAACCTAAAGAATTGACTAGATATAACGACAAAATTAGGAATGTTTGGAGGATCTCTTTCAAAGATGCAGTAACTAATGCAACTTTTTTCGGTACAACGGGGATCCTGGGAAATATTACATTCTTACTCACTCTTGGATTAGGGACCCGATTTGTTCTGAATGGTTCAATGACAGTTGGTGATTTAACTGCTTATCTTATGTATACTGAATATTGTGGAGGTGCTACTTTTGGAATTTCTAGTTTCTACACTGAACTCTTCAAAGGTGCAGGTGCAGCAAGTAGATTATTTGAAATGCTTGATATCAAGCCTGATATTGATCCTATACATGGTAAGAAATTGGTTAGTGTTAAGAATGTTTCCAAAAATCCAATAGAAGGTAAAGAAATTATATGTAAGGGGGAGATTGTTTTCGATAATGTTGAATTTGCTTATCCAACTAGACCTGACAATATTATTTTCAAAAATCTATCATTTAAGATACCTGCTGGTTCTAATGTCTGTATTGTTGGACCATCCGGTAAGGGTAAATCAACGATTGCTTCTCTCTTGTTGAGATTTTATAAACCTTCAAAGGGGGCTATACTTATCGATGGTCATAGGCTTGACGAATTTTCCGTTCATTCTATTCGTCAAACTTTTGGCTTTGTCCAACAAGAACCTGTACTTATTGAAGGTACGATTGAAGAAAATATAAAATATGGATTACCTCCAAGACTCTCAAAGAAAATAAAAAGATCAGATGTTGAATGGGCTGCACAAAAGGCCAACTGTGATTTCATATACACATTACCGGATAAGTTTGATACAAATATAGGACCTAGAGGGTCTTTATTATCTGGTGGTCAGCGACAGAAAGTTGCATTGGCGAGATGTCTAATTAAGGAACCTGCAGTTTTGATTCTTGACGAAGCTACAAGTGCTTTGGATAGCAAGTCCGAGTCAGCAATCAATGAAACGTTGGAAAGATTGATGAGAGTCGGTAATATGACCACCATCAGTATTGCACACAGACTCAGCACGATAGAGCGCTGTGAATATATACTTGTACTCGGCTACGACGGCTCTATTGTCGAACAAGGTAAGTTTCGAGAGCTTTGGTCCGACCACGATAGCCGATTGTGGAAGTTACTCAACAGCAAACCTGAAGACCACGACCATGGAAAGACTGAGGAAGATGTGCAGGATAGCGATGAAAACGGGGACGGGAAGATATCAGAGGAAGAAGAAGTGGCAAAAGTCACAGAACCGGAAGTTATCGAGCACAGCAGTCCACACAGGGTCTCTGTGTAGCCAGACCTTCAGCCAGACCCGTACCTGTTCAGGAATGCAGGCATATGTATGTACTTATGCATCTGTGTAGCCACAGCACTTCTATATTCATGTAGATAGCAACGGTTCGTCCGACGACCACGACTCTTTACTTTGGCCCGATATCAACGGCCACTCGGCGACATCACTTCTGCACCAAGTCTCTGTACTCTGCAGTGGAGCTGCTGCAGCACCAGCAGAACAGCAGCAACAGCATCACCAGCAGAAGTGTGTGGCCAGTTTCCGTTGCTGCCGCTGGAGGCTGTGCCCGAAAAAGAAACGCCAGACCCCCCGCGGTGACCTGTTTTGTTTCGCCGCTGCGTTGCGTGTCGCTTGCGCTTCCGGTCGTCTGCAGCTTGCCGCTCGCTGCAGCTCTTGTTTGCGTCCAGCTGTGGCAGGGCTCTTTGCACGCTGCCAGCCTGTTTCCAGGCCTCCCGCTGGCTGCACAACTGCATACGATCCACAAAGGGTACATCCCAGAGACAGCATTTTAATAGATACCATACCGGCACGCAGGAGGCGAACTATTTGCGTGACTTCCCCGTTTTTTCCTCGCTGAGTTTGTGTCCTTTTAGTAATCCGAAACCAACTGATCACCAACTGAGCGCATCGTTGATAAGTTATAGCACAACATCTACTAACCAACCTCAATAGAAGATCATCATGTCAGCAGCTCCACTTTTAGCAAAAGAGCTCAAAGAGCTTTCCAGAAACCCTACATACCACATCACCTTAGACAATGACAACATTTTTACATGGACTCTGGGACTATATATTGTTAACCCAGACTCACCATGGCACCATGCATATCTTAACGCCAAAATGGACTTCCCAAGCAACTACCCATTCTCACCACCTAACTTCAAGTTCACACCTTCTATTTTCCATCCTAACGTTTACCCTGATGGTCGTGTGTGTATTTCAATTTTGCATGAAGCGGGTAACGTCTATCAAGATGAACCATCAAATGAAAACTGGTCCCCAGCACAGTGTGTTGAGTCTGTTATTCTAAGTATCATCTCCATCCTTGATGATCCCAACATTCAGTCCCCTGCTAACATAGATGCAAGTAATTTGTGGAGGGATAACAGAGAGGCATACAATGCACAGGTGAAAAAATTTGTTGAACGATCTCAGCAGAATATACCTGCTGATTTTGATGTTCCTTCAGATAACATATTCTTGGGAACTCAAAATCAGGAAGAAGAAGATGAATGGTATTTTGAAGACGATAGTGATGAAGACGATGACGAAGAAGAAGATCAAATGTCTTACGGAGAAGATGAAGCTGAAATGAGTGAAGACTATAATGACGAAGACGACAAATGATATTTATTTTATCATCTTTCCATCACATGTTTAATGCTCATATTTTCATATCCACGCTGCATTGTAATCTATGTCCGACTATCTCAACATAATGTTTGAATCTTTCTGTAAACATGTTTAGCATTTTCTTTTATATCCTCTAATATATCCTTCGCAATTCAATAATGATAGGTTCACCGGTTAGCTGCATTCGAGATCATTATACGGGGCTATCTCAATTTCTTGATTTCTGAAAAGTTGAGCCTTTTTCTTAAATTTTTCAGACCTGCATTAACTTCATTCAACCAAAATTAAGTTAACAGGTTGTCAAGCGATTAGGCATCCCCCCCAAATACATTTAGTTCATAGCTTTAATGGCAAAGAAAGACAAAAAGAATGACGAAGCAAAGAAGGCTGCAAAAGCAGCCAAAGCTGCTAAAAAAGCTGAAAAGGGACAATCCAAGATCAAGAAACAATCAAAGAAGGCTGGTGACGACATCGAAGATGATGTTGATATTGATCAATTGCTTGAGCAACTGGCACTCGAACAAGAACAATTTGAAGCAGTTAATATGACCAATATAGAGAAACCAACAAAGAGAGTAAATGCTACTTTAGTTGCTGCACCAACTTCTCAACGTAAGGAACTGATCTTATTTGGTGGTGAAACTGCTAATAGTCAAGGTATCGTTCATTTTCATAATGATTTGAGCGTTTATACACCTTCTTCTGATACTTGGCGTAGATATGTTAGTAAAAATGCACCACTTCCACGTTCATCACATTCAATGTGTTATCATCCTTCTGGAATTATGGTTTTACATGGTGGTGAATTTTCATCTCCAAAGCAAAGTACTTTCCATCACTACTCTGATACATGGATTTTAGATGTCGAAACAAAAGAATGGGCGAAAGTTGAAGAAAAGAAAGGCCCTTCTGGTCGTTCAGGTGCTAGAATGACAACTTGGAAGAACTATGTCATTCTTTCTGGAGGTTTCAGAGATTTAGGTACTTCTACAACTTACCTTAACGATTTATGGTTATTTGATGTCATGAGCTATAAATGGCAACAAGTTGAGTTCCCTCAAACTATGTCTATGCCAGAGCCTAGATCAGGTCATTCATTGATGTGTTTTGAAGACGAACTTTTCATGTATGGTGGTTACACTACTGTTAAAGCTGGTAAAGGTTTACAAAAGGGTAAAGTTTTAACTGATATGTGGACAATGAAAATGAAAAGCGATATTAAACAATTAAGATGGGAAAGAAAGAGGAAACAAGGTTGGCAGCCATCACCAAGGGTCGGTTGCTCTATGCAACAATATAAAGGTAGAGGTTATTTGTTTGGTGGTGTCTATGATTTAGATGAAACAGAGGAAACTTTAAGTTCCGAATTTTACAATACTTTGTTAAGTTATAATTGTGAGACAAATAGATGGTTTAATATGAAGATAAAATCTCGTAAGAAAAAAGAGGTTGTAAGAAAGGAGAAAGTTAATAGAGACAAAGAATTAGAAGATATTTTGAATGAAATTTTGAAAAATGCTAATTTAAATGATGATGACGAGCAAGAAATAGAGAAGGTGATTCCAACAACAGAGAGTGATGATGAAGATGAAAAAGAAACTAAAAAGACATATCCAATTAGAAATCAATTACCACATGAAAGATTCAATGCATTAACTTGTGTGATGGAGGATGTGATGTACATTTATGGCGGTATATGGGAAAATGGAGAAGTAGAATGTAATCTGGATTCCTTTTATTCAATTGATATCTCTAAAATGGATGGTGTTACAGTATACTGGGAGGATCTTTCCGAAATTTACAATGCGAATGCCGATTCTGATGATGAATTTGATGAAGATGATGATGAGGAGGAAGACGATGAAGAAGAAACAGTTGATCAGAAATTAGTTGCAGAAGAAGATGAAGTTGAAGAAGAAGATGTTGAAGATGTTGAGCCAGCTATTCCAGATGAGAGACCATGGCTACCACATCCAAAAGTATTTGAATCACTACGTAATTTCTACATTAGAACTGGTGCTGAATTCCTAAAATGGGTTATTGATCAGAACAGAGATTCTAGAGGTAAAGATCTTAAAACAAAAGCTTTTGAGCTTGCTGAATCTAGATGGTGGGAAAGAAGAGAAGCTATTCAACTTGAAGAAGATGAGATGGAAGAAAGCGGTGTGGAATCTATAGTTGAAAAAGATTTCTCAAAAGTAACAAAGAGAAGATAATTTTTAAGTAAAGTACATTTCTATATATAATCCACATTTTTATAAATTACTAATTGAACATTTAAACAATTTTTGAAACTAAGCAAAATGAATACCCACTTGATGAAATGCATAAAGTAACTTCAAGAAGTCAGTTTGGTCAAGCTTAGCAGATCTTTTATCTCCAAAACCGGTTTCTTCCATAACTTTATCTACAAGCTCTTTAACAACTTCATTGTAATCTTTCATATCGTCATATAACATTTCACCTTTTTGTTCGCTCAAATATTGTAGATATGTCTTATAGTTCTTCTCAAGAATCTCTAAAATTTTATTATTCTTGAAAATGGAATGCAAAGTTTTATTTTTTCTGTTGAAGCAAAAACGAAGTAAACCATCCCATTCATTATAGTCAATGTTTGGCTTAGGGAATTTCGGTTCGATTTTAACAACACTAGATTCAACTTTTGGTGGGGGCCTAAAATTGTTCTTTCCTACTTTCATAACATGCTTTACATTTGACCACATTTGTGCATTGGCAGATAATCTGTTGTACAAAGATTCACCGGGTCTGGCAGTCAAATTTAATGCAAACTCTCGCTGAAACATTAAAACGGCAATTCTAGGTGGTCTTGGCATTTCTAAAATTCTGAAAACAATACCAGAAGATATTTGATATGGCGTATTAGATATACAAACATCAAAATATGGTAAATCTTTGATTTTCATAAAATCACCCATAATAATTTCCAATTTCTTTTCTAATGGTGTACCTTGGACACGCTTTGTTAATTCAGCTGCCATCTTTGGATCAACTTCAACAGCATATACTTTCCTTGCTTGTTCAAGGATACGAACTGTTAAGTTACCTGTACCAGGACCAATTTCAAGGACAACATCAGATGGCTTTATTTCCGCCTTATCAACTATTCCTTGTGCAATCAACGGATTTTTTAAGATATGTTGACCAAGCTCAGTGTTGAACTTGAAAACTTTATTAATTTGTGAACTACCAGATGGATCAGGTTTATTGTTATGAAATGTTTTCTTTCCTGCTTTTGGCATGGTTTTGTTATTGATCAAATCTGTATTGTATAGTGTACTTTTCCATCACAGTTTTGTGTCTACAAGAATATTTTTTTTTTTTTTTTTTTTCAAACATTAACAATTTCGATCCTCGCTTCGTGATTTATGTAACGAAACAGATGTAAATCTGGGTGTTTCAACCTGGTTCATAAAGTTAACAACTATCAAGATTCCGAGTGATGAGTACCAACCACAATAAGACGAATGAAAACACTGCATATAAATCCAAAACTGCCGAGCTTAGTCCGGAACAGCTCCGCAAGCTTCGAGGCTACAAGATGATGATTGCTGGTGCAGTGTTCCTAGTTGTACCTTGCCTCGAGCTTTATCGCCGACTTTATGCTGGTGGGGAAAGACGTATACAACAGGGTGAATTCAATCCCTTGGATGGTACGATCAAACAATGGGAAGAGGAAGAAAAAGTAAGAAACTTCAAGGAATCATGGCTGACCAAAATTTTTGGTGAAAAATAAAAACTATTTGAGCTGTTAGTATAATATACATAGTATACAAATAATGACATTCATGATCATCGTTGAGATTAAATTGATGTAATTCGTGATTTCGGTAGGTTAGATCTACTACCCAATGCAGTCGATCCTCTGGCTTTCAAAACGTTCAACTGTGAAGTTCTTTGTTGTAGAGAAGCTAATTGGCCGGGCTTGTTGTGTTTGATTTCCCTTTGAGTCAACGCTGAAGTAGACCTCATTTTCAAAGCCGATTCTGTACGTAATACAGATGACGGCCCTGACAAAACTGGTGAGTTAGTTCCCAATTTCGTAGATATGGTAAATGCAATGCTTTCTAACCGAGAATCTGGACGTGGTACGATTGGACTTTGTCTTCCTCGACCAATATCAAGACGACTAGCAGACCTCAGTAAGTTGATTCTTGATTCAGGCCGCACAGGCAAAGGAATTTTGGAGACCACAGGAGGGGAGTAAGTTTCTGAACTGTGCATTTTTCTACTCGATACTTTGCTGATTTCGGGAGAGGTAAGGTCACTTATTGATTCGAGAGAAGTATCACCTTCGTTATCCGAGCCTGCTTTTATTACTGTAGAAAGTTCGTATCTCAAGAGTGGCCTTGGCTTGGAGGGTTGTCCCCCCGGCCAATCACAAATAATTCCCGGTTCCTCATCAATTGGAAGCATCACATATTTTTTTGTAGGAGTAACTCTTGGTGTTGTTAGAGGAGTTGTTACCGGCAACCGTGATTTTTGAAGGCTCCGACTAGATGGTGTTACAAAGGGATCAGGAGAGTCAAAGATATTTTTCACCCTCATTGTTTCTGGTGAACTATTACTACTGCTGAAAGATTGATCACTTGTTGGTGTATCATTGGTTTTAATTGCATGGTCTTTTAAATCAGATTTAAGCTCATGTTTAATCTTTTCAAGGATCTCAGTGTTTTCCTTACAGAAAACAGCTTCTTCTGCAATACGAGGGGTTTGAAATATCTTTACGTTGAAATCATCTAAATCGGAATCATTCAAAACAGGCTTCATATTAAGTGATTCAGTTAATGGATTGCTAAAGTTTCTTTTGGAAGACGATCCTGATCTAGCTTTAGAAAGAGGGGTTTTGAATATATTTTCTTTCAACTTCACACAATTCAGTTTGTATTCGACATCTTTTAAAAATTCCATATATTTACCACTGAGCCCATAACAGCTTTCTATTGGTTTTATAATTGATAGTATTTTTTCAAGGATATCAAGGGGCTGCTCAATGCTTATATCTATCTGATTCAAAATTAGTTCACATATAAGGTCGTTTCTCTCGAGTATATATTCTGACTTGAATTTTCGAAGGCTGTTAGTAAAAACAGTATATAGCTTCATAATTTCCTCATATTTTGCAATGCAAGTACTAATCAGCCCTTTGTAATATGTTTTTGAGCTGTTGAAGAAATCGTCTAACGTCAGTGGAATCAACTTCAAAGACTCAGTGATAGGTAAAAGAGCATCATGCAACTCACTATAGGTGGAAAATATTTGAGAGTCATTTGTAGATAAAAGAATGAATCCATTTGTTACAGTTTTCGGGCTTATCAATTCATTCTCTTTTCTCTTATCTAATAGCAAGTCAAGTGTGTAATGTTTTAGTTCATTGGATATGTGCAAAAGTTTTTTCTTTTCATCAAGACATTCCAATCGCTCTATACAACAAACCAGTTCGCTATGAACAGATGCTAGTACCTCATTCTCAATTTCATGGTAGTGATTTAAAACACTCAATCTTACTTTTAGAGGATAGATGACCTTTTTTATCAATAAATTTTGATTACATATTGTAGATAAACTATCAAGAACGACTTCAGCTTTATCAATTGGATGATTTTCAAGTTCAGATAGAAGCTTACCAATATTGTATTCTAAAAGATCAATCGATGAGAAGATTTGTAAAAACTCAGCTCTGCCTTTAAGCATCCATTTAGCATTATAATTATTTTCCCTTCCAGTCGAGTCGATTGTTTTCATTAATTGTTTGAGTTTGTTCAGATCATTCAGAATCTCCAATGAAACTTTTGTTGCTGATGCATAAATGTCCACAGAGGTTGAATTTGACCTCAGTTTTTCGAAAAGATCTTCGAATCTCACCAACGACTCAAACCTTCTCAAATCAAATGACTCTTTCAATGTTTCTGAAACATTTGGTGGTCGTATCTTCATTCCGCAACATGCAATAGGCAATACTTTATATTATGATCAGCAAAGATTCTGTCTTACTTATTTTTTTTCAAGTAACACCTTCTGTCTGAAAGATATTTGTTTACAGATCAAATATGTTTGATGTGTGAAAATCAAAACATTGTCGCTATTTACAATTTCCCCAATTCGAAAGGAACTTAAGTACAGCTGAGCCACTACTAATCAACACGCTGTTATTTATCCTGATTTTTTTATACAAGTTTTCTGTCTTTCCTAATATATACCAGTTTTTTTTGTTAATTGACACAACTTTCAGTCAATTCTTTCAACTTCTTCTTGCTCATGATTCATTGAATCATAGAATCCTTGAGATAGGGCTGCTTCAATCTCCGATCTTATTTCATAAGGTACCTGCCGAGGAGGTTTCTTTTGATATTTGAATTTGTGCCAAAACTCAAGCGAGGTTCTCTTCAAGAACTGTATTCTTCCAGGGAGGAACTCTTTACAGATTGTTTGGTGATTTTGATCAATTTCAGGAAAGAGACCACCGTATTTCTCATCACAAAGAATTTGGAACATTAATTCTGTAACTTCGAACTCAAAATCAATCCCGTAAAACTGAGTATGCTCTCCGTATATTCGCCTGTGTCTTTGCTCGGTATCATAAACTAGACCCTTTTCTTTGATTTTATGAGGAATAAGGCCAGGATCTTCTACATGGAAAAATAGTGGTGTAGAGTTTAAAATATTAAAAGACCTTCTCCAATGAACAAAGTAATCATACTTAAACTTTTCCTTCTGCGCAGCTCTTGCGTTTCTTTGCCACCACAGTTCACCCACTGCTAGTTCGTAATCTTCAATTGGATTGTAATGAGCGGTGACGGCAGTAATAACACCTTGAGGTTCACCGATTTTGTCTGCTGTTTTCATGTTCTGATATACCATTTTTCTAAAATAATATGCTGCAGCTGTTATATAATCACCATTTGTTTTAAAATAGGCCAAATTTAGCAAAGGAAAATATCTTGAAGGTCCATCGTTTGTGTAGTGCAACATTAACAATAGTACATCAAAGTTACTAGACTTCCGTATCATAAAGACACTATCTACAACTGCGTAATCTGGTGAAGTTCCCTTTAGGTCATGAAAGTTTGGCTGTGTCAGTTTCACTACCTCTTTTTGTTTCTCTCGGTAGCTGGAATAGTGTTCTATTGGGGTCCATCTGTCGTTCAATATTCTGATCGGTGTATCTTCTACCTTGATGCCGGCAACATCATAGTAGGAAGGTGATGTAGTACTTCTATAGATAGAGGGCCATGTGATAATGCCATAGGATTTAAAGATTTTGTGTTCAAATAGATTGTCAGGATTATGGAGTGGCAATGTCGATGGAGTCAAAAAAAGAGTATCTTCAAAAGAGGATGTAATAATTGCCAAAACATTGATTAGATGTGAGTTATATCTCAATCTTTTAAGAGTTTCTGTGCCTAAAACATCTTCCATCATCACACAAGAAGCACCAAATTTGGGAAACACATCATCACATAGCCTTTTATTCTTTTTGAATAGGGGAGGAATAATCACTTCAACTGGACGATCTGCTCCTGTAGCTCTCAGTTGTTTGATTAAGAGAAATGAAAGAAAGTCATTCTCACCCCCACCAATGGTGACATACCCTCTTTTGGAGTAATAAGTTATAATTGGTTTTTTTGGAATTTGTGATACAATTTCCCTATGTTTCAGTTTCATCTCATTTAATATTTCTGCATCAAATTGTGTCAGTTCATTTAATCCAAATCTGGAAACATCTGTATACATACCTTCATATGAAGGATTTGCATGGATTCCAATAGTAAACTTTTCTTTGTTTTTGATAGTAGCATCTTCCAAATGTTTACTAAATTTGCTGAAAAATCTTTTCAGTTCTTTACTATTCGTTATTTGAGTTTGACGTGGTTTTTCTGTGGAATTTGAAAAGACAAGAGTGAGCCCAATGAAAAAAAGAACAACTAGAATGACCTTGTATCTGCGAAAGGCCATTTTGCACTTTCCAAAAGCAATTTGGGACCAAGCCATGTTGGTGTTTTTTCACCTTGAGTGAATGGAATTCGTGCGATAGAGGAATCAAAAAGAAATGAGGAGCATCGAGCTCGAATTTCGTAGGCCGAAATCATCGATTCATTTATCCAATTGGTCGTGATATTGAAGAGAACAATAAGATTTGATAATCCCGGTCGACCAAAAATTGATTTCAGGCCGACGTGCATTGGGCGCGCAGAATTGTTGTCGGCTTTAACTTCGATCGCGGATAAAATGCTCACGTGCAATGCTTCATTGAAATACAAGACGAAATTACGGAATGTTTTTATAAACGTTAATCGGTATTTCTAGATAGAATAGTTAGCTTTTGGAAGATGCATTAGCCTTTTGGCGCTCGTATTCAATTCTATTTTGCTGAGACAAGATTGCACTCTCACTCTTCAATACGTGTCCTCTATCATCCAATTCCACTGTACCAGCAGTTTCAAATAGCGAGACTTTGCCAAGAAGTAAACCAATAGTGTCCATTACTTGTGCTGGATCAGTAAGATATGCCTTAGCAACGGTGATTTTATTTGCAGGACCAACAGTAACAGGATAGAAACCATAGCTATTGAATTCGTTAGTAGTCAAATTTTGTTTGACCCAATGCTCCTCAATTTCATTCATTGCCCTAAACATATCTTCATCAGTAGTGTCATCTCCAAGACACAGAGTAAAATCTGGTAACTCAGAAATATCCTTCTCCACTTTGGTTAGAGGGTCTTTATATAACACCAATCTTCTAACAATTTCACCTTTATTAACAAATTTTGGTCTAACTTCAAGATTTGCCTTACCTGTCATTACTTCAACATCATATTTACCTTCTAATTTTTCGATTAGTTCCTTTTGACATTGCTGGGCTTGGAAAGCACCCAAAGTAGGATCTGCTTTACGATAATGCCATGTTAATGCAACTTTCTTCTTTTCAATAAACGTACCCGGAGTTTTATCCGTATACTTAGTGAAAACTTCTTCAACAATATCTTGCCATGACATATCGAAACTTTCAGCAAGATTGATCCATTTATCAGACCTTGCCTTTTTCATAAAACAACCATGTTCTGCACTCAATCCAACTTCAGGATAATGTGAACCAATCCATTTTTCAAGAAATGCTTGATCTCTACCACTAATAATCCAAACTTCATTTTTCGGATCTTCAACTAATCCTGCAAGGAGTGCCTTAAGTCGAGCTGAAGGAATAGCGGCATTTGGATCTCCAACAATTGGTGTCAAAGTACCATCATAATCGAAAAGGAATAATCTACGATGAGCTTGTTCATAATTTTTAAGCAGTAAAGGTCTATTCAAATATGGGGTACCCTCAAATCCAGTTTGAGTTTTAATAAATTCCAATAGATTAGTAATGACCTTATTAGTCCAGTCCTTGTTAGTATTTTGAATAACTGATATATAGAGCTTATCTTCAATTGCTCTTTTCCTATCATCGGTAAGTAGCAAACATTCGTTAATAGCATTAGCAACTCCAACAGCATCCCAAGGATTTACTTGGATTGCATCTTGTAAAACAGTGGTGGTACCACTGAATTCAGATAAGATTAAAGGTGAACATTTTCCTTTTTGACAAACTATATATTCAAGAGCAGTTGTATTCATACCATCTCTCACTGAAGTTATCAAACATAAATCAGCAACTCTTAACAATGCCATATATTCATCTTTACTAACTCTCATATTGTAGTGTAAAATTGGTGAGTAATCTAAAGATGAATACTTTCTGTTAATACTTGCAATTATATCGTTAACTTTTTTTTCAAGCTTTGAACTGTGAAATGCAGGAGTAAATGAAACTTGAATTAAAACAACTTTCTCCCTCCATTCAGGATAGATGTCAAGAAACAATTCAAAAGCTTGTAATTTTTGAACAACACCTCTAACAGAATCCAATCTATCTCTACCAATAATAATTTTCCTATTTTTATTTAAAGCTTTTAAAGTTTCAATCTTCTCTTCAATTTCAGGAGTGAATGCTTCATTTTCTAATGTTTTACAGTCAATACCTAATGGTAATGTTACAACGTTAGAATGGAATGTATGAACTGTAACTTGAGTTGGTGTAGTTTCATATCCATTGACTCTTGAACAACAACTAATGAAATGTCTAGCAAATGAATAACTTTGGAAACCTAATTGATTGGCACCAAGCATACCATCCAATAGAATCTTCCTTTTAGGTAAACATCTAAAATATTCAGAAGAAGGGAATGGAACATGAAGGAAATGACAAATATAAACATCTCTTAATTCCATTCTTAACAATTGAGGTAATAATAATAAATAATAATCATGAATCCAAATGATATCACCCGGTTTTGCAATTTTTTTAATCCTTGAAGCATAAGCTTCATTAAATTTAACATAATCATACCACCAAGCAGTTTCTTCCTTACCATCACCAGGTTCATTGATCATATAATGGAATGCAGGCCATAATACATTTTCAGCATATTTCCTCCATCTTTCTTGATCTCTTCTTAACAACCATACAGGATGAATAAATTCATGTTCATTTTTTTGATGAATTTTATCAGTTATAATCTTTTTATCATCATCTGATAAATATAATGGATCTGCTTCACTTAAATCATCTAGTCTTTTAATTGGTTGTTCAGTTTCAATTTCACCTGTCCATGCAACCAGATGTGTTTCCCATTCGGAATCATCGGAAAGCGATTTGTTACTTGCATATAATGCGGAAGATCCACGTAATGGTGTAACATCCCACTTATTCTCTTTAGTCTTCTTGATTGCATATGGTAGTTGAGTCATACAATTGATAATCCTTCCACTCAATTTCAAATCATCTGGGAAATCTTTGGGGGATACCCAATCTTTCAAATCTTCAATCTTAGTCATATTGAGTGTGTGGTCTGACTTCTTTGCGTTAGTAAGTTGAAGTCAATGTTTAGTTGAAGTCGTTTAAAAGAAAGGAAAAAAGTGTATTTTATTTAGTTAAGTCTTGCTGAACTTGTAATCTGTTGATAATCAATGACGTCCTTTGAGTGCTGTGAAAGTGAATGGGACTGGTATATGTAAAACCTACGTCAGAATTTACCAGAACAATGTCGTGTTAGATTCCTCGGTCGAACAATGAAAACTTCGTGAGCGGGGGGTTGCGGAGCACAGTGAGCAGAAAAGTCAGGACGGAATAGAATTATTGCATGCATTATCATAATCTAAGAATAGAGAGGCTCGTCGGGTGATGATGTAAGGAAAATGAAAAAAAAAAAAAAAAAAATAAACACAAACAATAAAAAAAAAACTGTAAAATACCAATAATCATAATACAAGAGATATTTATTAATTAAAACTAGAAATACAATTTCTATAAGTAGCAAATTATTAAAAAAAATGGGAAAACGAATGGATAAAAGTTCGAATGTATAGTTTTAGTTTTTTTCTTCTTCCTTTGTTGCTGAATTTAGGAAATTTTCAAGAACGGATACAAATCTTAGAACCTTCTTTCAATCTTTCAATATCAGCATCTGCAGTAGCAGTAGTAGAATCAATAGGTTTCTTAGTATCTTCAGTTGGAGCTGTTGTTTTCCTGTTATGTTGCATATGAGATTGAACCAAATGACCAGCAGCCAATGCCGAACATAAAGATAATTCAGAAGCTAAAACTGCTGAAGCGACAACTTTAGCCAATTGTCTTGCATTTGCTCCAGGTTCAGTTGGATGAGGACCTTTTATACCTAATAATTCTAACATTGCACCTTGAGGATCTAAAACTGTACCACCACCAATTGTACCAACTTCAATTGAAGGCATCGAAACTGAAATTCTTAAATCACCATTTGGTAATTTTTTCATTAAAGTCATACAATTAGAACTTTCAACATTTTGAGCAGGATCTTGACCTGTTGCAATATAAATTGCTGTTAATAAATTTGCAGCATGAGCATTAAATCCACCAATTGAACCTGCTAAAGCTGAACCAACTAAATTTTTAGAAATATTCAGTTCAACTAAAGCATCAACATCAGATTTTAAAACTTTTTTAACAACATCTGAAGGTATATCAGCTGAAGCAACAATACTTTTACCACGTCCATCAATCCAATTAATTGCAGCTGCCTTTTTATCTATACAATAATTACCTGAAATTGAAATGACATTCATATCATCGAAACCAAATTCTTCAACCATACATTTTAAAGAATGTTCAACACCTTTTGAAATCATATTCATACCCATAGCATCACCTGTTGTTGTTTTAAATCTAATATACAATGAATCACCAGCAATTGCAGTTTTAATATGTTGTAATCTTGCAAATCTTGAAGTTGAATTAAAAGCTAATTTCATCTTTTTTTGACCTTCTTCAGAATCTAACCAATTTTTCGCCTTACCAGCTCTTGATAAACTTGGGAATTGAACACATGGACCTCTAGTCATACCATCTGCTGTTAAAACAGTTTCAACACCACCACCTGCATTAATAGCTTTACAACCTCTCATTGTTGAAGCAACTAAACAACCTTCAGTTGTTGCAACAGGTATATGGAAAGGTTTACCATCAATAATGATTGGACCTGCAACACCTAAAGGAATTGGAACGTAACCGATAACATTTTCACAACAAGCTCCAAAGACTCTATCATAATCATAATTTTTATAAGGTAATTTTTCTGTTAATAAAACAGGAGCATTAGCAAATTTAGCAATTGCTTGTCTCCTAACAATAACAGCACGATAATTATCATTTAATTGTTTCTCTAAAGCATATAAAGGTAATTTACCTTGAATAACTAATTCTAAAACTTCATTATTATTACAATTTTTAACATTACCTTCTTTCAAAATTTCAACTAATTCATCGATTGGACGAATATTTCCATCATCTGAAATTTCAGATGATGAATCTTCAGTTGAAACTTCTTCAATAATTTGACCATCTTTAACATTATCAATATTTGAATCAATTGGTTGAATTTCTTCAACTTTAGTAATCTCTTTAATGGATTTCTTCTTTGATTTCTTTTTAGATTTTTTAGCACTTGTTGGTCTTGAAATTAATAAATTAGAAGAAGAAGATGATGAAGATAGATTATGATTTTGATTTGTTAAATGGTTATGAGTAACATTTAATAGATAGATATTAATAGCAACAGATATACCAGCAATAATAAATAAGAATTTAGAAATCAAAGGATCTGAGATTGCAGTTGAAAGCTTAACGAAAATCCAAACAATATAATGTTCAATTTCAGTGAATGCAGTAACTTGTCTATAAACTTTAACAGGTGATAAAGTAACTAATACACCATGATTAGGGATGTTTTTAATTAAATCAGAGATTGCCCTTGTAATAATAGGGGTATTATTTATAGTAATATTTTGGAAATCTGCAGAATCATCATATAACCAGGAAGTACCTAAAACAAACAGGTGAATACCGATGAAACTAGCTAACATGAAAACTTTGAAACCGATTATACTACGATGATTTTGTAAACTTGATTTAGTGATATCTATTGAACCTTCTGCAACATCTTTAGCGACATTAGAACTGATACCTTCTTCTTCTAAAGCTTCTCTCAATTCAACTTCACGATGAACTTTGAAAATTTGTGCCTTTAATGATAAGATTGAAGCATAAAAGGTGAAAGTGAATAATAAATCAACAGCAAGTATTATTGCCGATAAAATGCAAAAATTTTTCAAACCAACTAAATTAGGGATCAACATTGAACAGATTAAGAAAGATGCAGATATAATTAATTGATCTCTAATTAAAGGTACAGCAGTTTTAGATTTAACGACATCAGAGATGATATCAGATATATCCTTATTTGAATTTTTATTCAGAGCTTCAACGACAGGAGCAGTGAAAGCAATTTTATGTTTGAAACCGATAGTTGCAACTAAGAAAGGTAAACCTTCACTTAAAGATACCAAGGGGACTTTGATATGTAAGATTTCTGTTGTTGCAGCTAGGGCAAATAGGAATGCAAAGCAGGAAGATAGAAGTGACCCAAATGCCAACCAAAATTTGGAACCTATTTGTCTCATTTGGTAGAAAAGTTGGAGAAAGGTAAACCACATAGCAAGGTAAGCCATAGTTACAACAATGATATCGAAAGGTTCAGCACCTCTAACTAGACTGAGTATTCTTTGGAATAGAGCTTTTGAATATTCGAAATATTTGCCAATTTTATTATTTGAAGATTTTAGTTTGAAAATTTCACCGTCTGAATTCTTCAAAGTTTGTTGTAAATCGGAATCTGATAATTCATGTTGAGAAAGAAGGAAACCTTCTTCATGGCCTTCGTCCATTATGACACCAGGATACTGAGGGAAATTCCCAGTTTTACCCTTGAATTTGATCGGAGTGACATAATAGTGTTGAGCATTAGAATAGTTGTCAAGCTCAGCACTTGATTTGATCAGCTGCCACTCAGAAGAGTAAGGGGAGCGGAAAAAGTTGACAGATTGTAGATTGCTATTGGCGTAGTTGCTTTCAACATACTGGTCGAATATAGCCAGATAGGCGATTGATGCAAGTAGCACTGTGGAGACAATGAAATGGATTGGCTTTGTAGCACACACTTTGGCCAAACCAGCTGGAATATCTGAGAAAATATATGTCATGTTGGAGGGAAGTGCCAGCAGCTGTTTATTCTGTTTACCGTATCTATTTGACTATGCAGTGGAGGTTTGCGAACGAAAGTGGGTCAATTGTTTGGCGATATGCAGAGAAGTTTTTCAGGCTCTCTCTCTTGAAGTGAAAAAAAAAGCTGATCGATCTGATTCGGGAGAAATTCACCGGGAACACGATGGGGGAGACAAAGCACTGGGGGATACTTTGCAGCGGAGAGCTGGTGCTGAGAGGTTCTGGCAGCGGAAGAGGAACCGGAAGAGGAACGGAAGAGAGCCGTGTGGAAGTGGTGCCAGACGTGAGCAAGAGCCTTGTGCTCAGCTAGTAGACCAGACCAGACCAGGCAGACCAGACAGACGTGGCGGGCAGCGACGCGGTTGCCGTTGCCGTTGCCGTTGCTCGTATAGAATACGAATACGACGGGCGACGCGCCACCGCGGGGAGCGGGGCGGCTCAGCAGAAGCTGCAGCGCGGGGAGCAGAGGGAGAGGGGGAGGGGATAGTGAGAGACAGAGAGAGGTGTTGATGAAAGACAGACGACGATGATAAGGCAGACATCCTAATCCTCTGCCCGACTTGCACTGCTTGCCCTATTACACCGCAGACATGGGGAAAGAGGTCATCAGACAAGACAAGGTCAGGAAGTACGTCCACGAGGTCCCCGAGAGCAAGATGGTGGCCACCAACTTCGTGTCCACCAACCTTCCGATGGCGGCCATGTTCTTGAAGAACAGAATGCTGGCCTGGGCCTCCGTTTTCTTTGCCGTCCAGAGCTACCTCAACGAGCCAGCAATCAAGCGCCCGGGGGACGACTCTCAGCCTGCCTCTTTCAGGATCCTGTTCGCCTTCATCGCTCTTCTCACCTCCTACTTGGATCTGGTCTTCCCAGCAATGGCTCCACCAAAAGTCGCTGAAAAGATTGTCGAGACAGTGGCTAACTAAGTAAGCGAGAGGGAATGTGTAAAACTTGATACATTAAGGATGATCTACTATTTAAACTGTGTAAACTAATATAATAATAACCTTATTTCACTCTATCTACTATAGAAAAGAAACCCCTATCACTTTAACTGCCGCCCTTATTCTGCGGTTTTCTTCTTCTTCTTCACCTCTAGTGGTAGAACCTTAGGCTTACGCTTCATCCTGGTGATCAAATTGTGCTCGAATTTCGAATAGCAGGTCGGGCACTTCTCATCTGCGGGAACCATACTCAAAATACACAAACACACAGAACAAACGTACCCAATATCGACAACTTTATTCGATACAAAGCAAGAAGCTCGGAAATCAACACTCGTGTTTGTAGGTAAAACCATAATAGGCCGCAATAATGGTTCAATGAAGAGTGCATTACAAAGATACTGTATCAATCCAGTCGGATGTTTAATATCAATGTAAACTCCATTGGTTGCATCACATGTTTGTTGTAGGAAAATAGAGGTTTCACCTAATTTGCAAACATCTATTGACACTTTCATCTTCTGTGCCGCAAAAATAGTATTCATCATCGATATATACGGTAATGTAGTATCATCACTTACACTTATAATCATTATTCTAGCCTTCATATTCATTGTATCTTCTGATTTCTGTAACTTATTTATATAACTCAATGCACTAGATATGGCTCCCGTCATTGTACCTTTCACAAAATCATTCTCCTTTGTAATTAAATCTCTCAATCGATCAGGTTCAACAGTAATAAGATTATCTAATGTTTCCAATATCTTCTCATCTAACACTTTAAATTGTCCATAAATACCAGTACTTTTCAACAATTTCTTCTTCTTCACAATTTTCACCCCTTTCCCGAAAACTGCATCTTCTTCATCTTCATCTGCATCTGAATTATTTGCTTCCTCTTTAATATTCTCAATACTCTCCTCTTCAGGATATACCCTTTTCGCTCCATGATAGAAACTATTTGCAACATAAAGTGAAACTCTATTACCACTATTCAAAGCAATATGTGAATTCAACATCGTCAACATCGCAGATGTTACATCTCGGAATGATGTCCCCTCATGCGTTTCCTTATATATTTTCCATTTAAGTGGATGTAAATCTAAAATAATCGTTAATAACGATGGTGATTCATCTATTGCTTTATGTATATTTTGTGCAGTACTTGCCGCAGTATCAGTAAATGCTCTATCTGAAATAGCATCCATCACAGTAACGTATTTCAAGCTCTCAGTGGTGGTGGGGCATTTGAAAGTTCGGCAGAATTGAATCATCAATCTACTATAATTTCATGCCCGTAACCATTTTCAGGAAAAAGATGCTTGTCACGTGACTTTCTTCTGGAACATTCTCATAGTTCCTGTTCCGAATCTACGATATTTATTAAACCAGATCTCATCTAACAAGGTAACCTTGATAATTTGGAACTTTTTCTTTTCTTTCATCAGACTAATCGAAATGGAAAAGTTACTACAGTGGTCTACAGCGCAACAATCAGATGATCCGGAAATTAGAGCAAGAGCTCCAGCTCCTGATCCAAAAATTTTAGCTCAAGTTTTAGGTGCAAATACAGGTAAAGATGAATCAACTTTAATGAAAGAAGATATAAGTGTTTTAGTCTGCGATGATCCTGCAATTACAGTTGATGATAAACTAACTGCTTTAGAAGATTTCGAAATGTTAGTTCAAAATCTTGATAATGCAAATAACATTTCACCAATGGGTATATGGCCTGAAATCGCTAAACTTTATACTTATACAGGTGAAGAAGAGGACGAGTTTAGAGGTTTAGGTGCTTTGATAACCGGTACTGCAGTTCAAAACAATGTGAAATGTCAAAATGATTTCCTAAATATCATTGGATCTTCTGGTATAAAAGATTTATTAGAATTATCCAAATCTTCTACAGTTTCCAAAAATACAAGATCTAGAGCATTATATGCTTTATCAGGTTTAGTATCTCATCACGGTGAATTATACAAACTATTTGTCAATGTTAATGGTTGGGAAGCATTAAACTCTATCCTTTCACAGACTTTCAATGATACTAGAGAAGACAGAAAATTGTTGTTGAGATGTTTGAGTTTACTAAAATGTTTGCTGTATGATGAAATCACAGAAAGTAAGGAGAAAGATTCTGTGTCGAAATGTGAAAGGTTCGAAACTTTAAGAAAATTTGATTTTGTTAATATAATATCAAAATATTTACTCAATGATTTCCATTTTGACATTAAGGAAAGAGCCGCAAATATTTTAGGGTATCTATCTCAACATGGTTATGAATTCTCTGAAACTGAAACTGAAAATATTAAGAGGAACTTTGCCACCACAGATAAAGAATCAATAAATGAACACGACTATCAACAATTGTCAAAACAATTTTTATAATCTTATAAGTTTACTTTGCTATCATAATTGATCAGTTTTTTGTATCATAGTTGTTTAATTTTACAAATCTAATTTACAAATACTTTCTTTCGTTCATACAACTGTTTCTTCACCATCTGATGCCCTCATTAGTTTTTCTAAGATTTTTACATGATCAGAACGCAGTAATTTTCTCTCAGTAAAATCAATACCTTTAAGTACATCATCGAAAACCTCACCAATAGATGAATAACCCCCATTCGTAACAAAACTTTTCGCTCTTTGTTCTGTAATACCTTTAATTTGAGACATCATTATAGCTAGACACTCTTTTGCATCATTACCAGATTTAACTTTACCAATGTTCATAAATTCTCCATTACGCTCAATGTAATCAAAGTGTTTGGAACTTAAAGTGTATGCAATTGTAATCAACCATTCAAGTAAATCACTGATACCTTTCAAAGATTGAAACGCAAAGTTCAATTCAATTTCATATTTCAATAATTTTTGTTGAACATTTGAAGGATGAATCAAAAGCTCATCTTCCGCACTTTTCCTTCTTTTGTTTCTTTTTGTCTCAAATTCTGGTTCCAAAGTTTCCATCACTTGTCTTTTATGTAATCTGTTAGCTTTGTTTTTCAACTGTAGAAGAAACTGATCATATTTCAAAATCCAAACAGCAAATTTTGTGTCAGGATTTTTCATTTTAATTGATTTGATATGCTTTTTGAGAACATCTCTATCAAACATATCTAGTAAATTCTCTGCCTCATAAACTAATATAACAAAATCTTCTGTTACATAACTGGGTTTACAAGGAACCATTGTGCTTTTCTTTTCATAATAAACTGCTTCAACGTATCTTTTAAATTTAATCATAGGTATAATGTGATCCTCGAAAACCTCGAATTTGGTATCTTTAAGATGTGTGAAATAGCTTGCATTAGTTTTCTTTAATGCTACATCTAAACAAGAAGAAAAGCAGCACGTAATTCTTGATGTAAGTTCTTCCTTTCCCAAATTACTCTGATTAACTTTGCGTAGTTTTTGTGGATCATCTTTCCTTGCCCTTTCTAACATTAGTTCTAGCTGTGCATCAGAATATGATTGAATAGAAGAGTTCACAGTTTCCATAAATGTCTCTTTACGTAGAGGTATCTCAATAGAGCTATTTGATATATCACTTATAGAGGTGTCATGCCGATTTGTATTCGGATACAATCGTGATTTCACGGGTGATGAGTTTCCTGCTCTGGCTTTACGAAGGTCATTTATAATAGATTTGACACTTTTCATTTTCTGTCTCTCTGTTTGAAATTTATTTCTATTAACTGGCTTTGGTAAAGTATTTTCTTTCAAAAGCTCAGAACTAGAGTCAATAAAACTACTGTTGATGTCAGATACATCAGAAAATGAGCAATTAGTTCTCTCAATACGTTTTTTCCTAGAATTAGAGAATTCACCTAGATCTGAAGTGTGTGGTGATTTAGAATTTCCACTTGGTTGTGTTACTCTCGAAATAGTAGGTTCATGCAATAGTTTGGGTTTAGTAACAGGCAAATGAATCAAACTTATACTAGATGAACCAGAAACTAAACTTGAATTATGTGGACTTTGATTCCTCTTTTGATTTATTAACTCCTTCTGAGGTTTTGATACTTTTTGAAAGGAAATTGATGGTCTAGTGATTGCCGCATTTGTTTCGGACTGCACTGATTGTTGGGTGTATGTATCTTTTGTCAACCCTGTGCTTCGGGGAGGCTCTTCCGCACCTGTTAAAACTATACTTTCATCAGCGTTATCCTCGATAATAAAAGAATTAGTCTCTTTCGGAGACGAAGGATAATGGATAATGCTCGGTACTTCGTTTCTGTTACAAGAAAACTCGTTGTCACTAGTATCTTCAAGACAAACGACATTAGTTATAGGTTCCATTCGTTTGGGAAAAGCACTAGCTGAAACATTATTATTTTCAGGATTGGCTAGTAGACCCAAATCTCGGAAAAAATCATCATCCTGGTCATCAGGTCCTGTGATATCTGAAAATTCTAAAAGATCATCATTATGTAATGTTTTCAAAGGTTTTCCTTTTGAGCCATTCAAAAATGAGGCCTTTGAATTTCTGGAGCTATTGACTACAACTTCCTCATCGGAATCGAGAACAACTATGCTTGTGGTCATTCAAAAGGTTCTGACTGTTTATATTACTCCACTTTGCTTCCTTACAGACGCTGTTATTGTTATGAAGTTTTAGGAAACAAGGATACTCTTTTTAGTTCTGCAGTCGATCGACGTCGTAAAATGTAATGCTTCTCTTTTAGGCAATTTGTAAACATGTTTTTGGATGTTTCCGACTTGGCGCCATGTTTTTTTTTTTCCATTGTTTACAGCAAGTCAGGATGTCACCGAGAAGTTTGCAAGTCGTTACGGGACATGGCTTATTTGACGTTCTCAGGTGTTGTCCGTTTTCCGTACACTTAACACTGATGGCTGCCCTCTTTGCGTTTTGCTCTTTTTCTCATTATACTTGTTTTCTTCACTCCTCTTTTTCACAATAGCTCCATATTCCTATTGCAAATGAACTTCCTTTCACTGATACACAAGCAATTGGTCCTACTTTTACTCGCAGGTGCAACTTTAATGTTGTTGTTCACCGTTTTTGCGGGTGCAATTCATACCTCTCCATTCAACAAGTTTTACTGGGTTCAAGCTGATACCTCCAATATTCCTGGTGCTATGGCTGATGTTACCAGATGGACCTTCTGGGGTATTTGTCATCCCTCTACTTATTCACAAGCTGGAACCAATAACTGTCCAAATTTAGGTCCAGATGTTCCAATTTCACCATTCGATAATTTTGCTAACTCCACTGGTATTCCAACCGACTTTATTGAAAATAGAGATACATATTACTATTTATCCAGATTTTCTTTCGCATTCCTTCTTTTAGCTTTGATTTTCACTGGTATGAGTTTACTTTTCACACTTTTCTCTTTAGTCTCTAAGGGACTAAAATCTACGTCTTTCATACTTATTGGATTTGGTTCCGTTTTTTGTACTGTTGGTACTTGTTTGATTACGGCTGTCTCTGCTTTAACTAGAAAGCAATTTCATAATGCTGGCCATGCCGCAAAATTGAACGCATCAGGTATTGCATTAGTATGGGCCTCCACTTTCATTATGCTTGTGTTGGGTTTTGCTTCATGCTTTGCTGTTGTTCGTAAGGCAGTGAAAAGTCACGATCAATATTTGGAAGCTAATGCTGATCCAGCTACTGCTCAAAATACATTTGCTCCTCCAGCGGAAGAGACAACCGCTGCTCCACAGCATGAAAGTTCTGGAATAAGATTCTTCAAGATCAGAAGAAACCAAAATAAAGTTGAACAAGATTCATTAGCTTAATTTTCAAGCCCCTGCCTTGTTTTTGATACCACTTAAGACATATTATCTCATGTCAATTATATCCACTGTTATAATTAGTTGTTTTATGTTTACCTTACTTCCCTCGTCCCCTTTTAATATTACAATTCTTCTATTTAATTTTGTACTACATAAATTTATGTTAATAGCCTAGCAATGAATGGATGGCATCTCATTTCGGGGTTTAGTAGTATTTCTTTCACGCCACTAATGTTTTTATCTGTGAGACCTAGCTTCATGAGACAGTCTAGTAGCAAAATCTGACAGCTGATGAATCCGAAGACTTTCTCATCACTCATTATACTAAAACAACCATCTACATGATTTGCAGTGATAATGTAATTTTTAAAATCTTCAAGATTTTTGACTGCTTTTGAATGTAAGGAACTGAGGACTTCTGTATGGCTTCTTAGGGACGTATTTTCAATCAAATATATAAGCTCTTTCACTCTCATGATATCGTTTCTTTCCAAGTTCTCTCTTTCTGCGGCAAAAAGTAATGAGTCTTCAAGAATTAAGTCGCTGAATTGAAGATCCTCATTGAAGAACTTGATACATTTATGTTTGACTATTAAGCAAAGTAATTCAATTTTTTTATAGCTTGCAAAGTATTCGATCATCAATCTTTCTGTAACAACGGGAACAATATCGTAATCTTTGATTTTCAAAACATGTCTTGAAAGATGTTCTGCTGCGGTTCTTTGGAGGTATTCGTCATCATCAGTCAAAAATTGAAAAATATATCCCTCAATATTGATCTTGACACTTAAATTTTCAGAGGAAGAATTGTAAACACTGTGGAATGCAACAAGGGATCTTAAAGCTGTTGCCCTGATATCAAATTCCATTTCATCAGAGATCATAGGATCAATATATTCGATCAAATCAAAATACAAATGCTGATATTTTGAATGGTCAACAAGCATTAATTTTGCAACATACGAGCCCAATGTTTCAATAACACTTAGCTTTATATCTTCATTAGATTCAATGTGATAAAGTTTTAGTAGCCTGGTTACATCACTTTCTAGATCAGATGTAACTTCTTGATCTATACCAGTAACAATTAATTGTTTCAACAACTTCAAACCTTGAGACTTTACATATTTCCAGGTATTTTCTGATTCAATCAACTTCCAGATCTCCATAACCAAGAAACCCTTGAACGAATTGCTCAATCCAGTGGTTACTTTGCTGTAAAATTCAATACAAGATAGCTGAACCTCGTAAAAATGAGATTTGAGAAGACTTGACACAAATAAGACATCTTCATTCTGTACTTTCAACAATAAAACTGCTAGTTCTTTCATTGCTAATTGTTTTCCACCATCCAAGCGACTATTCGAATGGTTATTTTGGATAAACCATGATTGCAACAGCTGTAAATGAGTACGGGTATCCATATGTAACAAATTCAAAAGCTGAAAGTAAGTGAGCTTTATCGGGTAACAATCTATATCAAAAACAACAACATTTAATTTTTGCAGTATTTCGGTTCTAACTTCATCATCAGATTCAAACAACTTGTCCACAGACTTTGTAGTCTCGTTTGAAGACAGAGTTTGGAATTTCAGAACAGTTTCTCGGATAGCTAACAACGCACCATGTATTATATTGTAACTTTTGTTATCATCTCTAATTAAATTAAGCAACATTATCATGATCTTCTTAAAATTCTCTGGACTTGATATCAGTGATGGTAAACTTCTCGCAGCCATTTCTCTAACTTTCCAATATTTGTTCCCTAATATTTCCATTATAATAGGAAGAAACGAATCAAGGCCGGTATACCCAGGAGTAGGCTCTAATCTTCCAATAATAGTTAAAATGGGGAAAACTTTTTCTATTTCAGTCTGACTCTCAAGCCCTTTACTAATGCTTTCCCTCAGAGTTGTCAAGAATAAGTCATGTATCGTGCTAAATTTCTCAAAAAATAATCTTGCTGGATAGCTAGTCAAATAGTTGGCTTTAATTTTCTTACTACTAAACAATCTGTTTTGAAGTGCAGTAAATAGCATAACGGCACAATTTCTAATAGCCCAATATGGTGAAGCAAAACAGTCGAGGGTTAATTCAAATGCTCTGTCAACATAATAGAGGGATTCTTCTGAAAGTGTTGAATCAATAAAGATAGCTTTCATGCAGTTAAATGCATTCACTTGTGGTAGGTTGGTGTTTTCCATCACAACAACTTTCATTCTTGCAACTTCCATTAAATTATCAAAAGTAGGTTTTACGAGTGCCTTGTCACTACTCAAAATTGCAGTAATCAAAAACGGAATTCCAGCAGAACGTCTGGTCACTAGTTTTGATTTTGTTTGAAGTAAAGCAAGATTATCTTCCAGCCATAATTTAGGTGTCTCTGTTAAATCATCTCTTGATTTACAAAGGCGACAACATGAAACAAATGTAGGATAAACCGATGAGAATGCACCTCTATGTCTGGTTGTGGCTAATTGCTCTATTAGTAATTGACCAATCGTCATGATCTGTTCAACAGAGAGTGGACAATTCTTCACCTTCAGAAGATTATCCAGCATAGCTGAAGATTCTTTAACACTTCTCCACGCGTAACTCAGAATTATTTGTGATCCCTTTCCGTACTTTACTTCCAGCTCAGGTGTATAATTTTTTTCAAATTCAGTTAATACTATACCTTCTGGTGAATCATGTTGTAAAACCACCTTAACTAGAGACCATACATCAATTGAAGATAAAATCAATCTGTCCAAGAGATTCATATTTTCATACAAACCTTTTGAAGACCTCAAATCGACAATTTCAAAAATAAATTTAAAGGCTGCATAATATCCTTGAATACTGAAGAATATACAGGCAGTTGACAAATTTAATCGAGCTTCTTTTATGCATTCTTCAATTTTGGTGAGTAAAATTGTTAGTATTCTTTTACATAGTTCTTCATTTTTCTGAGATTGAAAATAGCTGTAAAGAAATTTGAAAAACCGTGCTCCCGAGTCAACATCTTTACCTTTGATGTCGCCCAGCATTTGTAACGCTCTTTTCTCTAGTAAATCAATATCAATCACATCTTCTAAATTATATGGGGACATTGAAATGATTTCTGTTGCATAATTTCTGATATCCTCGAAACTGTCAGTAATGTTATCAATGAACAACCTAGTCATGCAACTGGTAAAAATGGGAACAGAGTAAACAAATTTGACAGACTTTGTCTTCTCAATGTAACTGGAATTTATACTGGGATCTATACCGGATCGAATAAGTGCAAATAAGATCCTGAAAGCCATTTCCTTTCTCACATATGAAGAGCCCGGTGTTAAACAGTTCTCAATGTGCTCTAACAATTTCTTAATAAAAACTTTACTTTCATTGACTGCAGCTCTTTTTCCTTCAATCTCATCTCTAAACTTTACGTAGTTCTTTTTTGATAAACTGTCTGCATCTCTTTGCAATGCGTAGGTAGAATCCTTAATTCTTAGGATAAAACGTTTGCACAGTGAAAATAATTCATTTCTTGTCTCAAGATCAGTTTCGTTAAAAATCATCTCGAATGATTCGATAATATTTTCATATACACAACTTGATATTGCTTTTGATAACTTTGGAGAAGATATAAGTAGTTGTAATGCACTAATCCTTAAATAAGAATCTCTGACTTTTAGCAACGTTGTAAGAAAATTGATGTCAATCAGTGGTTTTTGTGTCTTATCATCAATTTCAAGAAAAGGCTCAATCAAAATAGCAGAATCTTGGGCAACTTTTAATAAAGAAAGTAAAATCAAAACATCATATAATTTTATAACCTCTTGAAGGAAGCCAATTGTAGCAGGCTTGGAAACTTGGAAGAGATTTGGAAATAAGTAAGTCTCTAAGCCTTTTCTTAGCTGAGGTTTAGTTAGGCATTGAATGATCTGAGAGCTCCATAAATTGAGCCATTCTGAATCATGATTTTCTTCATAATTGTGTCTTAGTACCATAAAAACACACTTCCCTATAGAGCTACCTAAAGATCTTGATGATATGTTCTCTAGGCATCCTGGAATAAAATTTACCTTTTTTTCTAAGATGAATGATTTGGATGTTACGTTTTTGTGTAAGTGCTCAATCATGAAATAAAATGCTTTCATTGTATAAGGTAACTCTAAAGAAATTGTGAGCCACTTTTCGAACAATATTACACTTGCTGAATTTTCCCAAACACAATTTAAAAAAGAAACAAGTTTTGGAAACATATCTTTGAGTGCATTACCTAAAGCAGCACCTGCATCGTTCCAAAAATCAATAACATAGTGAAATAAAAAATCAGCATTTGCTTCATCTATAAGTGTTCCAAATTTTGAAATGAGCTCAGAATGTCTATTCAGAAATTGCAAAGACCGTGTAAGCCATATAGAAAATGTATCACATGCAATGACCCGGAATGGAACATCTACATCGTTTCTGGTGACATTTTTGAAGATTTTGCTAAAATTGTTTTGAAGAAAACTTAGTTGCATCTCACTATCTAAAGATTTAACCTTCAAAAGTTCAGTTTTAACATGCACGACATCGTCTATATACTCACACGTCATGTTAATTTCACCAGATGTGCCAATACCTCAAAGCAGGATAGTTTTCTGATGCTTTGATCTAGTCAAGATATTGATTGAAATATCAAAGATCTGGGACGAATAAAAAAAAAAAAAAAAACTTGGCGTCGCGTTAACTAGCTGATCTATGATCTGTGCTGTCCCCAACTCTCAACTGAACAATACGTGTTTAGGACTTAGCCTCCTTTCGGCAGAGATTCGAACAGCAAGTCTTGCCACACTTTGATTCAGTAATAATGGAAGATAAGTATATAGGATTGTTTCTGGCGATCAGCTCGTCATTTGCAATTGGCTCATCGTTTGTTCTAACCAAAATTGGTTTGTTAAAGGATGGATCTAGAGGAGAATCCTTATCATATCTGAGTAACCCTGTCTGGATTATGGGTACAACTATGATGGCTATCGGTGAAGTTGCAAATTTTGCTGCTTATACTTTTGCTCCCCCAATTTTGGTGACACCTTTGGGGGCTTTATCGGTTATTATTGGTGCTGTTCTGGCGTCTTTTTTCCTTAGAGAAAAACTAGGCATTTTGGGTAAGCTCGGGTGTGCTATATGCCTTTTGGGGTCTATAATAATTGTGCTGCATGCTCCAAAGGATAAGGATATATCAACAGTAGATGAAATCTTAAAGTACGCCGAAAAACCTGCATTCTTAGCATACCTATTAATTGTTGGTACTTTCTCTGTCTTTATGATATTCAGAATTGCTCCAAAATTTGGGCCTGTTCATCCAATGGTGTACATTTCAATTTGCTCTGCTGTTGGTTCTATTTCAGTGTGTGCTATAAAGGCTTTTGGAATTGCATTAAAATTGACTTTGAGTGGAAACAATCAATTTTCACACCCATCTACATATGTATTCATTATCACTGTTGTAATTTGCATTTTGACACAGATGAACTACTTTAATAAAGCTTTAGCACAATTTGATACGTCAATTGTTAACCCTTTATACTATGTCACTTTTACCACTGCGACATTATGTGCATCATTTATTCTATTTGGAGGTTTCAATGATGCTTCTATGGTTGATGTGATTTCTTTACTTTCTGGTTTTTTGATTATCTTTAGTGGTGTTTATTTATTGGATATTTCTAGACATAATCCAGACACAGAAAATCAGCAACTATTTTCATCTCACAATGAAGGTTTGAATGATATCCCCCTCAATACAGATTTCTCCGCATATCAATTTAGAAAGTCAATGGAAGCAGGAAGACCTGACTATGAAGACTTAGAAAATCACAGATTGAATACTACAAGTAGACGATCTGATAGCTTTGAAATTTAACCGGCTCTGTAAACTATATGTGTCCCTTTTGTAAGCCTAGCTTCAGTTTTTTTTTTTTCTAAATAAAATGCATGTCTTTCAAAATGGCATAATTTATATTATATGATATGAAAATATAAAATACGGAAGGATATATTTATACAAAGATTAATGAATAGAAATGAGCAATGTTGAAAAGGCGGATAACACTCCATTCTTAGATGTCATCAATATCCAAGTCACTAGCTTCACCATCCTCATCTGATTCAACACCGAACTCAAAGTTCATGTCTTCTTCATCTTCACCACCGAAAGTGTCTGTTTGGTTAATCTTTGCATTTTCTGGAAGTTCACCCAAGGAAACAAGTTGTCTTGCCTCATCAGCATTGTATTTATGAACGACATCCGCTGCATCATCTTGGAAATCCCTTAATGCAACCAAAATGATATCTCCTTGAGCCATCCAAACCTTCTTTCTCAACTTACCTCTGATATGTGCTATTCTGACCGTACCATCAAAACATGTTGCCTGGACTCTACCGTTACCTAACATCTTGGTAATTTGTGCGTACTCTTGATCTTCATCTGCTAAGATAAGCTCTCTTTTTGAGAAATTCTCGTTCTTTCCTCTTCTTCTGTTTTTACCACCTTTACCTTTACCTTTGTTAGCCATGGTCGCTTAGTTTTTGCTATTTGAAAAAATACTACGATCAGGTTTGCTTGAGAGATGTCTTCTGAAGTTCATGTTGAAAAAAAGTGGAAAACATATATTTTTTTTCTAAATCCGTACACCTGCGAGTTAACATATTTTCATTTACTTCACTTCAACACTTAACACATACTGTTTGCTTTTAAAGGTATCGAACAAGTTTGAGCATATTGGGGGGTGGTCAATTCAAAGAGTGTAAAATGGACTCGTTTGAACTTTTGTCGCAGTTTTCGAACATATTGACTTCAATCAACTCTTCTAAACAGGGATCAATTGACATTTGCAATTTTCTTGTACGAAACTATGTTTCCCAAGAAGACCTATACCCTACAATTCTACAAGTTCTCCCGAAGTTAGACATTAACAAACGTTTGAATGTTTTGCAGTTTCTTGCTGATTTTGTTACTATGATACTGAATGATAAAAAGTTGAAGGATAATGATATTATTTTCAATTATGTGTTCTTGATAGTATCTGATCTACATAAGGTTTTGCAGTACGTATTACCAGCAAATCCACAAGTTCCTTCCAAAGAAGATAAAGATTTGAAAGAAGCCAACGAAATGACCTTTCGAGTACTAGCTAACTTACCTTTTTGTTTCAAGTTATTACAACAACTTTCCAAGGTGTTTGAGCTGAAGCAACTGCCAGAGTTTGAATCTAAATATCAAAGTAATTTATTATCTGATGAAGATAGAGAAAATATAAAGAAAGGAATTTTATTTGATGATTCTTTCATGTATACAGATACTGAACCTACCAAAACTAGTCATGTGGATGACTACTTGAACTCAAATTCCAATACACAAGGCTCCATTACAGAAGATAACTACATTCCACAGAAAATTGAACAAGGCCTTATACGTGCTTGGAAATTTCTTATTGATAAACGAAGACAAAGTCAATACGAAAGCGTGTTAATTGACACAGTTGATGACCCATTTAATATTAAGTCAGAAGAGTCATTGGAAACTCAAGATGAAGTAATGAGTCCACCAAAAATTGATTCAGTTAAAACTCCATTTAAAACACCTGCCAAAACACCAGCTAAACAAAATGTTTTACCATCTTCTCAGCCATCTTCATCTAACCCAGTGAAATCTTCCACACACCCATCACACATCCTTTCATTATCACATTCTTTGATATTACAGAGGATTGAAGCTGATAGGGAACGTCAGAAACGTGGGAAGGAAACTCTTTGGGAAATTGAAAGGAAATCTGGCAAAATTGATAGGTCTGAATTTGAATATGTCTTCCAAACTACTCAATCTTTAGATGAAACAGAAGATAAGTTGATCAGTGAAGAGCTTGAAAGTCTTTACGAGTTGTGCACGATAAACAAACATTTAAAATTGGAACATGAAATCACAGAAAATGCAAAGAATCAACCTGATACACGTTTGGAATCTGTTAATAATGGTAAACCCAATCATCAATATAGTAATAGAAGAAATAACATCAACACCAACATTAATAATACTAATAACAATAGCAACAGAACTAACTATAGACAATATGAGAGAGAAGATTTATTTTATGGTCACCAACTCAGTAATAAAAGAGTTCATCACGATGATTACTATAACGACTCAGAGTGGTATTCTACTAGTCGTAATAATGGTTACCGAGGTAATAATAGACGTCAGAGAAAATAGGTAACTGCAAAAGGAAACGATCGCAATTTATTGTATTATAAAAAATATTATGTATGTATCTAACCTCTTTCTAATCTAATCTAAAAGAGTCATCAAGTTGTTGATACCAAATAAGGAGTACTTGGCACACGTTCTTCCATTCGAAGCGCCAACACACACTGTCATGATATGATTGCGTTCGATACCTGATCTTTCAGCCATACCATTGAAAAATGTATACAGTTCTTCATCAATTCTACCTGTCGTACCACATGTGAAAACAAATTGGAAAGTGTTTTCATTGGCATTACTTAAGAAGTCAGATTTGGTATTGCTATCTCTTCTAGAGCTAGCTATTTCAGACATTAACTTGTTTGACATGATCGAAGCACTACTACCTGATCTTCCAGACAATTGGACAGGGGAAGATAAAGGTGAATGACCAGAAGCAGAAGGTTGAATAATAGGCGATGTATAATTTGAACTGGATTTGGTACTTTTTTCATCTGAAGTTTGTTCAGTGATGAATTCTAGAGCTCGATAAACTAGGTTAATCTCTCTAACAACAACAACACCCTTTGTTAATGAAGCATGTACATTATAATCTTTTTCAAACAATTCATTAATATGAGTAATTAAATCACCTATCAAACTATCTTTATGATCCTTATTTATATTCCTAGAAGACTCTGTGTGGAAAACAATTGAACATTCTTCAACTTCAATATAAGAACCAGGAATACGTTCGCAGAAAGCTTTGATTATCTCAACAGCAGAGTCCATCCAAGCTTTTTCACTCTCTTCCACAATTTTCAACCAATCATTTGAGTTTGGTAGTTTAATCAAACCACCACCTTCAGCTAGAATTCCAATTGATGAATTTCTTCCATAAAGTCTAACTAATTCACTTCTTTGAAATAAACTAAATATGTATACTATATTGTTTGGGTTTGCTGATAAATTTGAAAGAGTTCTCAAGATCAACTGCAATTGCATTGAATCTATAGTTCTACCATGTATATTATATCTTGCAGTTAAATCATCTAGATTTAAAAGGTATAATCTTTTGCCATCTGGTGGCAACTCATTTAAAATGGATTGATACATATCCTTAGTTAATGATTCAACATATTTTTTATTCTGAGTCAAAGCACCGTAACCATAAGAATTATTAACATCAGTTAAACATTTATGTACCCAAGTTTTAGAATCATTATTTAAAACTTGATTGAATAAATTATTCCATCTTTCTAATTTATCTACTTCAGAAAGAGTCAAAGTTTGATAAATCAGATCAGCGACTTCTTTGATATTATATGGATTTGATATGAAAGCACCTTCTTTAAGTACAGAAGCTGAACCAACAAATTCACTTAAAATCAAAGGTGAATGTTTCTCTTGACTTGCAAGTACAAACTCATGACAAGTTAAATTCATACCTTCTCTTAAAGTGGATACAATGAAAACATCAGCAGAACTGAGTAGTGCAAGATATTGTTCAAATTCAATATCTTGATTTAATAGAACTATTGGTTGATCAATTGATATATTCTCTGTCATTGAATTGATTCTTTCAATAATTGATAAGATTTCATTTTCATAATCTTCATCATTGTTATTACCTTGAGGACAAATTAAAATCATTGTAGCTTGATAGATGAATTCTGGATGATCATTCAAAAATTTCTCATATGCGAGTAATTTCTCCTTTAAACCTCTAATATGATCCATTTTATCTTTACTTACAATCAATTTTTTATTTGCCCAACGTTCTTCAATCATAATTTTCCAATTTTGAACATTTATAGATTTCAATTTTGAATCCAAATACGTAAAATCAAGACCAATAGGATTATAAGATACAACAGTTAATTTATGTTTATAATTTATTCCAACGGAATTGAAATCAGCTAATAATAAACGATTTGAACTTTGTAAGAAATGAGCAAAATATTCTTCATTTTGGAAAGTAACACAATCTGCACCAAGTATACCTTCCAAGATATACTTGCGTTGAGCTAAACAACGGAATACTTCACTTGAAGGGAAACTAACATGTAAGAAAAATCCAATTTTAGCATTAGGTATTAATTTTCTTAGCATATTTGGTACTAACATCAAATGATAATCATGTACCCAAACTGTATCACCATCTTTATATTCTTTAGCAATTTGATTTGCAAAGATTTGATTGACCATTTCATAATATTTCCAACTATGATTTTCGAATGCATTAGATTTTGGGTTATCAGGAATTTGATAATGAAATATTGGCCATAAGATTTGCTTGCAAAATGATTTATAATGACCTTCGAAAACTTCATCATTTAGGAAAATGGAATGTGAGTTATATTCTGATTTTAAAGTTTCAGAAATATCATTTTTGATATTATCAGGAATAACATTTGATGGAATTGATAATGTACCAAACCATTTGAAATCCAAATCAAAATTTTCTCTTGCAATTTTGATTGAATTGATTAAACTACCATTACCTTGTTCGAAAGGTGTAATTTTCCAAGGTGCTTGATCGAATATTGAATTATCATTGGAATCTGAAAATGAATGAGCTTTCGAGAAACCACCAAACGGTGAAACTTTTGTAAAATCGGTTCTATCCAATACTTCTTTCTCTTCATTAGTCAATTGATTGATATAAAGTTCATAAAATGGTTGTTTACTTGTATTATTTTCTGAATTTTCCAGTTGTTGATCTAGTTCAAGCATTGAAGAAGTTTTATAGTTTCTTAGTTTAGAATGTTGATGAGATCTGTTGAGTCTCATACTGGATAATTGAGGTTCGTACGGTGTTTTTTTTTGTGGAATTTCATTCACTTTTGCTTGTGGAGTGGTGGAACGAATTTGAGGTTTTGGTTTTAGATATTTTGTCAAATTTTCTGATGATTTTCTCCTTTCAAGTTTATCAGGAGTATCTACAATGATGGGGATATTACTACCGGAAAACATTGAACGAAGTGATGGTCTTGAAATATTGGGATTATTGAAGAAAAAATCTTCAACTGATACTTCATTTGCGGATGTATTAGAAGTAGTTTTATGTAGATTATTATGACTGCTATGTATATTTGAATGGTTATTATGATGTGAATATGATGATGATGATGTTGATAAAGGTATTTGGTTATGCTGATTTTCATTGTGATTGATAGTCCTTGGTTTTGGTTCAGCTATAATACTACTACTAGTTGATGTGGAAGTTTCTGGTTTCGACTTTCCCATATGGTGGAAGTTGTTATTCTTCAAAGATTCACTGAAATTTGTTGATTGATCTTCCACATCATCGGAATCAATCGATTGAACAGATAGATTTGATTGTGATAAGTTCATCGAGGACATTGATTGAATAATTGAAATATCTTTAGACTCTTCAAGGTTATGTTTCCGAATCCCATATGGCTTTTTAGGGTATTTTTCATCTTGTCTTTCGGAAGTAACAGTTTCGAATATTTCCGAAATTGAAGATTGATCAATTGATGCTGAACCTTGAGAAGTTTCAAGCTCAAAATGAACAGTGTATGGTAAGAAGCTAAAATTGATGCATAGTGTTAGTAAAACAATTCTAAATGGAGTAGTGTATGTAGTACACTGATTTTGAAATTTACGTACAGTGATGCGATAAAAACAGTCATTGTATCCTTGATGAATCAATTCAATGGAAGAATAAAATGTGTATCAAATGAATGGAAAGGGTTTGTGGAATAAGTGTACAGTTGAGAGGGTAGGGCTATGATAACTAACTACAGATGCTGAAATGTGCAACTGATGTGATGTAAGCGAAATAATGTTCCATGCGGCACAATAGCTGTTCGTGAGGGAACACGCCGGAGATTCAAAGTCAGGTGGCTAGGGTGATGCTGCAAATACCGCTGAGGTCCGTAGCTCTACCCGCCCGTTCCGCTTGTGGAAGTGCGTGGAAATTTCTGGAGATGATGTCATCGCTGAGACAGCGCTGGTCGCTGATTGGTAAGTGGGTCTATACGGTGTGTACAGGAAGCTAATAAAGGTGTACATATACTAGTCTTACACACTCGAACTATAATCTATAGGGGCAAAGTGTTTCTTCATTGTAGAAAATATTCAATCACTAGCTAACCAAATAGCCAGGTTGAAAACAAATCTTACATCAAAACTGAGAAACCACAAGCAGCAAGAGCTGCAACACCAGATGCGAGCAACATGTTTGCACTAGAATCATAATCGTCAGAAGTACCATCATCGTAGAAAGTAGTATTTGTAACATTCTTATCAACAATAGGTTCAGGAATTAAAGTTTTGTATGTGGTTGAATCATCACTTTCATAGTTAGTGGTTGATTCGGTTTCTTCTCTCTTCATTTTAGCACTCCTCTTTAATTTGATAACACCACATGAGATTTTGTTATTATCCAAGTCTGTAATAACAATTGATTTACCGCCAACGAACGCACTATTACGAGAATTCAATGAGAGATAAGGATCATCATATTGGGTTTCAAAACAAGTGGTATTGATATAACCGTGTTTACCGGATAAGTCACCAACAGCACAAAATGCATCATTTTCAAAAGAATCACAAACAACATCTTCTGGCGCACCGTATGGGTTTAAAATTTCACCAGCATCTTCACAATTACCCTTTGAAGAAACCTTTGAATCATAAAGGTGATAATTGAAAGGACCAGCATTAGGTGGTAAACCAGTGACATCTAAGTGAACATGGACAATCCCTGACTCGTCTGAAGTAAATTCAATGAGACCTTTCACTAATCCTCTATCGAGATGCGCTCTGGCTACTGCCTTCTTTGTTGAGTCAGTATTCTCTGGTGCTTCCTCAGCAAAAGCCAATGTAGATAGAAGAGAAGAAACAGTTAATAAAGTTTTAATTCCAACCATTTTTGTGTTTATTTCAGTTTAGTAGATTAAAAATATCTTCAAATACAATAAAAGAATCCGAAGCACAAGTATGTATTACGTGTACAGAGTAGCAAAGGTAGCTGTTACAGAAGAAGCACAAAAGAGAACAAAAAAGAGGAACTGTTCACAGAGGGCAAAAGAGCAAGATACATACTAGTTAAAATAAATAAAACGGAACCAGTATAGGACCGGTGTTGGGAGCAAGAAAACGGGGCAATACTTGGCCAGACAGCCAGCGGGGCACCTCGTGTCGGCTGCGTCGGCTACGCCGGGAAGATCGGCTGTCTCGGGTGCGTCCAGTGGCCCCCTTGCTGGCAATCGACGCGACGGCGACGCGTCGCCGTCGCGTCGCTGCGGGCTGCGGCCACGCCACGCCTCGCGTGCGCCGCCCTCGCCTCCGCCTCCGCCAATCCCAGTGGGTCCTTGTGGGTCTCGCAGCGTCTGCTTATCGTCCGCCAACTCCCGCCCGCCTTATCTCCAGGCTGGCAAGGCCTCCTCTGTTGCCGGCCTGGCGGTGTCTGTGTAGCCCTCCGAACACCAGGTGCAGTGGCCATGTTGCAGCAGCAGCTCCGGTGTGCGTCCCCTGTAGCTGAGGCAGCTCCAGCTCGTTTTGCTTCCGCTGTCGCCCAGATTCGGCGGTCCTTATCGTATCGACTATCGACACGACGCTATCTATCGTGAAAAAAAATCCTCTCCCGAGCTGATTTTCTCGCAACTCCATCGTCCAATTTGACGTATTTTTTTTTTCCATTTTTCAGCTGATAGATAACCAACAACACAACAGCACGCTTCCACCTCTTTCTTTATCCTCTCTTTCACTTTACTTTGTACCCATACCTACCTACATCTGCGTACGCACATCTGCTGATACATTTACATACAGACACAGATACACATACACATACACATACATCCCCACACACTCTTTCTGCCTTTCTATTTCCCGTCTTATATACTACGTGACAAGGAGTCTCAAGATAAAACCACCGACTATGTCCGTTCCATCTGCGCCTCAATCACCTACTACTTCGTTTGTGTCTCAAACTCAGCTACATCCTACAGTGCTTCCCCCAATAAAACTAGGCAATAACAGTTCGTTACCTCCGATTGTGCAACCAAAACAAAATGCTGCTGTTTCTCAACTCAATCTCGAACACGATCGCCAACAGCAACCGGGACAACAGCAATCAACCCCTTCACACTCTCCACCTTCAGCAGCACTATCTGCGATTCCACATACACTCCCACTTTCACAGATTCATCCTTCTCAACAACTGCAACAGCAACATGATTTACAATCTCGGCAGCAGCTTTCTTCCCCTAATCTAACATCCAATGAGGATTTATCGAAAAAGGAAACTGATCATATTGTCCCTAACGCTAAAACTACAACTACAACTCAAGCAAATGGTGCCATTACAACGAAACAGAACATGTCTGTTCCAACTTGTAAGAATTGTAAAACACAAACTACCCCTTTGTGGAGAAGAGATGAGAGTGGTCAGGTTTTATGTAATGCCTGTGGTTTATTTCTAAAACTGCACGGTCGTCCAAGACCTATTTCTTTGAAAAGTGATGTTATCAAATCAAGGAATAGAGTCAAGCATAACAATAAATCTTCTCCAAACACTCCCGAATTGAAGGCAAAGGACTCCAATGGTTACACTGTAAACCAATCTCAACAATCACAACAATCTCAGTCTCAATCCCAGTCTCAATCACACGCCCAGATTCAGTCGCAAGGTCAAATTCAGATTCATAATCAAAACGGTATGTCCGTTCAACCCCAAAATTCAAATGGTACCCTCAACAACAAAATCCCTTCCAAATTTCTGCCAAAGCAGTATAAACCAAACTCTAAGGCTAACAGTACCACTACAAAGGGCAAAAAGAAAGAAGCTACTGAGAAATCTAAGAACAATAAACAAAGCAAGTCTAAAGATGGAAATTCAAATAGTACAATCACTTCACCTGAATTACCACCATTGCTACCAAGAGGTCAACTTCAACAAAATTTACCTCCAGGAACCCCTTACACTTTTGCTTCTAATACTGCATGGTTGAATAGAACTCAAGGTACCAACATTCAATCATTACATTATCCTTCATCAACTCCAACGCAGTTTGTCTCTGATTTGAATCGAATCACTTCTCCTTTACTTTTAGCTTCTTCAAATGCTCCAAAATTGAATCCAACTCCTTCCCAGTCACAATCTTCCGAAAGATCTTCTTCTACAAATGGTTCACTTAATAAGGATGCTCGCTTAAATGCTGCTGGTGCTTTAGATCTATTGAGTCATCAAAATTCAGCTAACTCTACTTTAAACGATGGTATCCCTGGTATGCGATTATCTTCTCCTCATTCAACCCCTCTTTACAAAGCAACTTCTCTAATAGAAAAATTGCCACCAATAAGTTTGTTACATTCTAACAGTGAAACCAATGTTAAACAACAACATTCTAATCTTGAACCAACTCATCTACATAACATTTTAGAATCCAACAATAATGTTAATACAGAGGCCAGTAGTGAAAGTCATGCTCCCGATTTGGATTCAAACTTGAATTCCAGCAATAATATACCTCGAAATTTCCCACAAGTAACTCAAAATGTTACTACGTTACCACCTTTGAGATCACTGACAAGTCCAACATTGGCTACATCTGATGTTCAACAGCAATCCAATCAACACACATTCTTAACGCAACATCAATTCCATAATGTACATCAAGATAACAACTCTCAGCCACAATTACATCAACTTCCACCTTTGAAAAATGTGCCTGGTATATCTTCTGTTATGTTTGCCAACAATGCTGAAACTAGAAGTATGAGTATGAATAACATCCACAAAAATGATCAGAATATTGCATTGAAGGAAGAAAATGAAAAATTAAAGACTAGAATAAATGAACTTGAGCTTGTCAATGATTTGTATAAGACAAGAATTAGTGAACTGGAGTCTCTCGATAAAGAGCATAAAGCTTCTGTAGCTGATTTGAAAATGCAAATACAGATATTAGAGAATTCCTTGAAAGCTAAACAAGAGTCACAAATTACTTCTCAACCAACTACACTTTCATCTTTGCCTCATAAACGTAAAGTTGAAGACTCCTTAGATTCAGCAGAGAAGAGAATCAAAGTTGAGAGTTGATCAATGACACTATTCCTCTGTTTTTGTTTTTACTTTACAAAGCTATTTTGTACTACAGGTTTTTTTTTTGTCCCCCTCTCCTCTCACCTCCCCCTTTTTCTTTTGTAAAATACCAACCCAATACATAGCTTAACAATTTGATTGAATTATACGTAGACCCTATGCATACGTATTTCCCCGACAGTTCCGAGTTTTCGGTATATGTTGGCCCATACATTTCTAAAATTGTTGGCGCTACCAGCCACTTTTTCCAACTTTAATTTCTTATTCGAATTGACTTACTCATTACCATTTATTCCACAGATACTAAACAAAGATAACAACACTAATGGAGAATCAATCGATTAGTTCATTGTACAAGGAACTAGAATCTGAATTAAATACTATTCCAGGCAGGCTAAATTATGAAGAATTCCAAAAAATTCATCAAAAATTCATCACATTATCAACATTAATTGATCAAGCCGATCTTTTCTCATCCAATGAAACACTCGATGACATCGCAACATCATCTTTGATCTATTTATTAGTTAATTATAAACATGGTAAATTCATTGACTCTTACGCTGTTAGTTCACAACTCGATGCGAATGCACCACCAATGAAACGAAATAAACTTAGATTGATGGTTTTGAAAATATCTGAGAATATGATCTGGAAATTTCTATCACAGGTAGTTTTGCAAATGAGAATTTTCGATCATGCTGTAAATAAAACATCTGAGAATGTAGATCTTTTCAAAGCACTCGATAAATGGATTAACACATATAATGAGATTCGTTTAGCAGAAAGAGCAAATAACGATAACGATGGATTCGTTAAAGTTGATCAGTTTGAAAGGAAAGCTTTCTCTGGTTCTGGTGCCGTTGGAAGAAGGGATTTCAAAATTGGTGAATATAAATTACAGAAAACTTTGAATGAAAAAGTAAAATTATTAGAAGATCCTGATACACTTTCCCGTTTAGATGATGAAGTAATTCGTCAGGTTCGAATTGATCAACTTATGTTGGCTGTTCTTGACAGTATCAGTATATTAGAAAATAATATGATGGAAATGGAGTTATTAACTAGGTTTGTTAAACAATCAAGTGACGGATTAGATGAGCTGAAAATTGATGGTATTACAGTACTCAAAGATGAATCTGATGAGAGAAATGATATAAGGAATAAATTGAATAAGGAATCAAAGTTTGATAAAGGATATACAGATAAATTGGAAACATTAGATTACAACAAGCAGATTATCAGTAAAGAAGGTAAAGTTTTACGTCCATTCACTATTGTAAGTTCCGATCAGAAACGAAATGAACTTAAAAGGAAAGTTCAGGGTACAGGTCAAGTATTACCTACAATGACAGTTGAAGAATTAGTAGATTATGAATTGGCTAATGGTGGAATGGTTAAACCTGAAAATCCTAAACCTGAGATTGATGAAGATGATCAAACCTGGCAAGATAAAGAAACTTATAGATTGAGAGAATGGGATGAGTTTACAGATACTCATAAAAAGGGAAGTGGTAACAAGATGGGAAATTTGGGTTGATCATTTCAGTTCTATTATTATTATGTGTATCGTTCAAAGTACTGTATAATGTTCAAATCATATTAAGTGATTACGCTTAGTATGAATCGCACGTGATACCATACGCGACAGATGAGTGATTTTAGTTGCCTACACCAAATATCAAAAGTTTCCATTTAACGTGAAGAGTTCGTGGATTACTGTTTCATTCGACAAACCAACAATGTCATTTGTACCAACACAATTCAACTCATTGACAAACAACTTTGACTTCAAGTCAATAAATGTATGTACATACATTTTCCTGTTATCACACATAAATTTGAGATACTAACTCATTTCGTTTCGTTACACAGGCTGAAACACCATCAAATTTATACAGCAAGTTCAAGTCAATGAAAACTCCAAATGATTTTTTTGATTTCTCTAGAATGTCTAAACCTTCCGGTGTTTTGGACTTACAACAAAGAATCAGCTACAACTTAGGATATTTTGCTTCAAACTACCTACTAATAGTCACATTGTTTTTACTTTACTGTATCATCACCAATTTACCATTCTTCTTATTTGTTTTTGTTGAACTCGGTTTGGCATACTACATTCAAACTAATTTTGGTCATGCAGAAGAACTCGACTTCAAAGTTTTCACTATCAACAAAAATATATGGTATACTACTTTACTTGTTATCAATGTACCAATTTTCCTCATCTGGAGTCCTCTGTCCAGTCTTTTTTGGTTATTTTTGTTTGGTGCAACCATTGTTCTTGCACACGCTGCTATCATGGATAAACCTGTAGAAGCAGCATATAGTGATGCTGTCTAATGTATATTCTATGTATTATTATTCAATATTTATCAAAATATTATTCAATTTGTAACTTCCCGACAACCAAATACCAGGCTGTGCAAATCAATAAATAAATTCGGTCACAAACCCACCTATCATAGATATCGTTCGTTATCAATGGCGTAGTATTATTTTCCCATCTCAAAACTTCATCGAAAACTCAACAATGCTAGAACAGAAAAGAATATTCTACAGGATATCAATACTCAGATCGTTGCTCATAATTGGATTCATTTTCATTGTGTGGAATTCTTTCCGATATACCCCCATCGATCAATTACAGTCCCAAAATGGCTCAGATAATTCCATCATTAAGTTCAATTTGCAGCACATCTATCACACAGTACCTACAGTAAATTCAACCAAATTAGATATAAACTCTGAAGAGATACTTTCTGTACTGAATCAACATGACATCGATACAGAACATTTCATCAGTGCAAATATCCAGCAGGTGATGCGTCTACAGGATCGGACACCCGATACTATGGAGTCTATCATTATGCATTCATTGAATCATCCAAATATCAATATGGAAGATTCATTGGCATGGGGAATAGAGAGTATTCTGGTGCCAAACATTACTGATCCCGAAACTATATTACAACTTGCCAAACTCGCATCAAACGCTTATGCTAGGCTTCCAAGTGACCCATCTTGGAGAGATGTTGAGAATCCTGAAGATAACTTTGGGAAAGGTTTTAATATAAGTTTTAGTATGGGATGGTTAGATAAAGGAATTAGGGGACATGTGTTTGTAGAGAGTCTAAGTAAACATGAATCTCGTGCACCATTGGTTATAATAGCATTGAAGGGGACAACCGCAGCTGGTTTGGGTGGTGGTAACGGGGACCCAGACAACGATGGTGGACGTACGGGAGATGATGGTAAGACAGTGGAACAAGATAAATTGAATGATAACTTGCTTTTCTCATGTTGTTGTGCTAGGGTATCTTCACTTTGGAGTACAGTTTGCGATTGTTATGAAAAGACATATACATGCAATCAGAATTGTCTAGAAAAAGCTTTAAGACACCCTGATAGATATTATAAGGCTGCAATTGATATTTACAGGAATGTAACGAAATTATATCCAGACAGTGAAGTATGGGTTACTGGACATTCCCTGGGTGGTGCGTTAAGTTCTTTGGTGGGAAGAACTTACGGTTTACCAGTTGTAACTTTTGAATCACCGGGTGAAATGCTTGCTGCAAGGCGATTACATTTACCGATGCCTCCAGGTGTACCTGAAAATATGGAGCATATCTGGCATTTTGGAAATAATGCAGATCCTATTTTTATGGGTGTATGTAACGGCCCTTCTTCAAGTTGTAGCTTAGGTGGTTATGCAATGGAATCGATGTGTCATTCTGGTATGAAATGTACGTATGATACTGTTCGTGATCTGGGATGGCATGTGAACATATTGAATCATCGTTTGAAGAATGTGATTGATAACTTGTTAGCACCTTCTAACGAAACAGCTAAATGTGTGAGACAGTCCAACTGCATTGATTGTTTTGATTGGACTTTTGTGGATCACACAAAACCAAAACTTACTTTCACTCATACTACAACTTCTTTTTCATCGTCAACGACGTCGTCATCTGTTACCACTTCCACAACTACCAGAAAAAGAAAATGTATCAAGTACACTTGGTATGGTTCGTGTTACAAATGGGATGATGATGATGATAACGGTGGTTCTAAAAAAGATTCATGGCCAATAACAAAGGCTACATCAAATTTTATTTAATTTACGATAGTGCAGGTTGCATTTTAGCTTTCATTGTTGTTTATGCTATATACCATAAATGTGTGTTACTTTACACGTGACTTCGAAATTCATAGAGACGCGTATTTTGTAACGCGTTATTTACCATGACTTCGTAGATCAAACATGTAGTCTTTTTTTCTGTTGAGATCACTGCATAGAACTAGAGCTATTCAATGACAAGTGTTATTAGTAGAAGCCAAAGGAAATTTAAAAGTAGAGTTCATGATCGTCGTAATAATTTTGACCATATTGAGCCTACAACAGTGAAAGACGAGGTACGTCTATCATACCCCGATAGAATTTCGTTCTATAGGGTACCACCAACCCAGGAAATAACATTAGATCAATTCGAAACTTTTGCTATTGACAGACTAAAAATTTTGATTGAAATAAACAACTTACAAAGTCAAGGAACAAATTACACAGATCTCGTGAAGCTTATGAGTGAAAGAATAAAACTTTTAATGCCATTACACGCTGCAGGAACTGTTGAAGATGAAGTGCTGCTGGAAGAAAGGCGCAAAGATCATTACTCACATTATATTCTTCGTCTTGCATTTTGTAGAACAGAAGAACTAAGGAAGAAGTTTATTAGTGCTGAAACATTTTTGTTCAAGCTAAGATTTTTACAGTTGACAAAGGCAGAAAGAGACGATTTTATATCAAAGCTTGATATTAAATTGAACCAGGTGAAAGATTCAGAAAAAGAGTTTTTAAGAAAACAGCTTGTTGCAACACATTATCATGATGTTATATATGGTATAAAGCAAGGGACTTTTGGTTCTGCCGCGGACACCATTCAAAACAAAGTTCCCAATGAAGATGAGATTTGGGAGATGTTGAAAAAGGAAAAACTTAGTAAGCTAAATTGGGAGGAAGTAACTGATTTGGTTTCTCAACGTAAGGTGGTTCTTTATAAAGGTTCCGCATATGTGCCTGATTTTTTGCAACTCAATTTGTTTGCTAACAAGTTTTCTTCCTACTTAGAACAGCAATTGATTACAACGCTCCGATTATTACCTGGTCTCGATGAAGATGAAAGATTAGTTCCAATATTAGATAATTTATCAAGAGGGTATGTTAGTAGTGAATTCCAAGGTTTTGATAACTCTTTAGAATCGGATTCCGAAGTTAACGCTATGAATGTTCAACAATTTGTGAAATATTTCCCTGCATGTGGCCGTAGATTAATGGAAGGACTTGAAGAGAAACACCATTTGAAATACGAAGCTAGACAACAATTCACATTATTTTTAAAAGGTATCGGATTAGGACCTACAGAGGCATTGAAATTCTGGCAAATGATGTTCACAACTGGTACAGGTGCAATGACAGTTGATACATTCAACAAAAATTACAAGTATAACTTCAGGCATAGTTACGGTCTTGAGGGTGCACGAATCAACTATAAACCATATAGTTGTACTCAAATTCTCAGCAAACCAAAACCAACTAAGTTTGAATATCATGGATGCCCCTATCGTGATCTTCCGACTGACCAACTTACCAGTCTTTTGAAAAGAATGGGAATGAAAGATGATGGGAATATGCAAAAAGTATTAGAGTTAAGTGATTCCCGAGAGTATCAAGCTGCATGTACCCGTGTTTTTGAAGTTATTAACTCACAAAACATTCAAGCTAACATGAGCAAAGGACTTAATGTTATGGAAACAACAATTACTCATCCGAACGATTATTTCAATCGTGGTGTTCTGTACGAGAAGCGACTCTCCGGAGACACTGATTAGCGTAGTATTATTTTCGTTTCTCTCACATGATATGTAGGCGCTGTAGCTTCTTCTGTACCTTAAAAAAAATGTTCAAAACTCAGACCATCGCTGATCTAAGTCTTCAAAATCAAAACCATCAATATCCTGTGAACCTGTGTATTGATTGATCGTGGCGATCTTAATAAAGCTGAATTTATTTATCTATCCAAAATGCATTTCAATTTATTCAGCAAAAATGACCACGATTCTTCATCAATAACAGGAAAATTAAGACCAGCATCAGCTAAAACAAAGTTCACAATCATTGGGAATAATACACCATCTTTGACAGATAATTCTTTTAGAGGCGAGCAAAAGAGAGCTATCATTTTAGAGGAACAACTGAAAGAGGTTTCCTTGACAGCATCACGGGCGTATGATAAAGTTGATGAATTGAAATTACGAAATGAGATGTTAGAAGATCAAGTTCAACAACAAAAACAATTAATAGATAGTTTTACTCAACAATTAGAACAGGCGAAAAGAGAGAGGCAGGAATTGGAACAGTATACAATGGAACTGAAAAACCGAATTCAAGAATCAGACAAACAAAATAACTTACTTCTTGAATTGGAGCACAAAAATCACATATTATCCAAGGAAAAGGAAGCATTAAAAGTTGAGATTGATAATTTAAAGAGGAAGATTGATATCGACTCCAAAAGAGATACGTTACAAACATCTAAGACTTTGCAATCCGATAATACCATGGTCTTGCAGCAGGTTAATGGACAATCACAGCAATACTTGACCATAATCAAATCTCTGAAAAAGAGAATTGCCGATCTTGAGGATTTAATCGAGACCAAAAACGAAATATACGAGAGTAACATATTTCAACTGAAAAACACACTAAATTTATTAAGTCAAAATCAGTCTGTGCTAATCAAAAATCATCATGGACATTCAACAACTATAGATTCGGAAGATGAAAATATTCTTGATAAGGGAGATGGCAATACCTATATTTTTGAAAACATATCATTTCTGCGTTGAGCGGCATATGTTTATAAAGCATCACCATATTTGTATACTACTGTATTATATACCCACTAATATACTGCATAAACGACTTTGCGTCAAAGAAGAGATGTTGGCTCATTACTTAACTACGTATCTTAGCGCGTCACCATAGTTGAAGTTTATAGTGTCAACCAATTGAAAATGAGCTTCAAGTGTTACTTTTTTCTCCCCCATAATAGTGAAGTACTACTATAATGTTCGGATGTCAGACATTGAAGTTCATAATATGTCTTCTTTTATTCACTGTACTAATCCAGGATGTTGAGAGTGCGTTACCAATTGAGGAGCTCAATAAGGAGCTGACAATGGAAAAGCCATATTACCAAGTTCCAGAAGGGAAACTTGAGGAAACTTTGTACGGTGTCCGAGAATACGATATGATTATGTTAATTACGACTAGAAATGAGAAATACAATTGTGTTATGTGTGCCGATTTTGACCCTGTTTATGTGAAGATAATCAATGCTATTTTTGCAAAGTATCCAGATTTGAAAACAAAGGTTGTTTTCTCTAGAGTTGAAGCTGTTGAAAATTTAGACTATTTGAAAAAACTAGGTATTCAATCAGTTCCACAAGTATGGGGGTTCCCTAACAGTATAGAAGTGCTAGGTTCTGAAAGGTTCGAAAAAATTTCTAGATTGATTAAACAAAGGGAAGAAGCAGAAGCTAATGGTGAACAATTTATTGAACCTGATTGGTACGATATGGATCAAGCGGGTATGGAACATTATGTATTTCAGTTGACTCAAGGTGATTCGTGGGATAGAAGTATTCATGCATTTTCGGTATTTATTGAAAGAACAATTAGAGTTGATGTAAAATCTGCACTGTTAGATGGACAAAATCAAGAATTCGATTGGGCTATAGTGATACAATCATTTGCATGTTTTATAATTGGAATCAAAATTATACAGTATATAAGGAGAAGATCACAAAGTGAAGTAAAATTTTGGGAAGATAAAAAATTATACTGTTACATATGCGTTGTTTTAATTTTCTTCAATTTATCAGGTTTTAATTTCACAGTTCAGAGACAAATGCCATTTGTTTCACAGAAGGATGGTAAAATATTATGGGTTGCGCCTCAGAGTAACAATCAATTTGGATCTGAAATCATAATTACTATTGGTATTCATATTTTATTTACATCATTGCTCATTTTTTTGATAGATTTAAAAGATTGGGTTACATCACCCGTTAGTGATATTCTTGTATGTTTAGCTGGTTTGATGCTTCTATTCATGTTATTCTTAGGGGTTGATGTATATCATTTGAAGAGTCCTGCATATCCGTTCCACTATTTAAAATTCTTTTAGATTATGCTCTATCAGTAGTTATTGTACAATATATTATGTATAAGAGAAAATAGATAGAAGAAGAAGAAAAAATTAGGAAATAAGATCACTCCCTGGTTATTGAGCTTCGGAATCGTCTTTTTCATTTTTGTTAATCCAATAGAATGATAAACATACAAGGAATGCACCGAAAAAGTAAATTGGGGAATTAATTTGAAGTTTAAAGATAACATCACAAATTAGTGCCAAAGGTATTGTAAGACAAAGACCAACAGTAACCGTTAAAGGTGAAGTCAGTAACATTGCTCTAGCCCATAAGAAATCCGCTAAAAATGAGATAGTACAATTGAAAATAATGATAAACCAAACATCTTTTGATGGTGGTAATTGGAAAGTTTCGATCTTTAGAAAATGGACAACAACCAGTGAAGGCCATAAAATTAAGGTGTTAAATACTCCGACAAATCCGAAAAACAACTTCATATCTATCCTTGAATCATCTTTGACTTTAAGTTTGAGAAGAATTGAGTAAATACCGTAACATAAGGCACCTAATAAAGCTAATATATCACCTAAAAGTACAATTTGGAAAGGTGTAGATTCATTAGATTGTGGATTATCATTTAAAGTGACACATAAAACACCTATAAATAATCCAATAAGGGATATAACTCTAGTAAGATTGAAAATCTCTTGATTGAAAAGATAACCTACGAGCATTGTGAAAAATGAAGAAGTTGATGAAAGTATTGTCTGTGATGAAACTGATGTGAATATAAGTGATGCATTGTTGAAAAAATTCGATAAGAACCATAATACTGTGAAATAGAATGACAATTTTAAAGTTTCATTGAAAGTTAATGGATGTAATTTATCCTTATTTAATTGAACTTCTTCATCATCTTGACTTGGTTCCTCTATCAGTAATGAAGAAGTTTCAATTGTATTATGAATGTGTTTCTCATTTTTCCAACGTTTCAGATAGTAAGGTATCAGATAAAGTGTAAAAGATGCAGTGTTGAACCAAGTTATAAAGAATGGTTTAGAATATACACCTTTCTCGAAAAGGTTGTTGAGTAAAAACGATGATAAGACCCAGAGGATCACCACACAGCAGAGGAAGAATAAACCGAGAGACCACTCTCTCGATCGTGAAGTTGAAACGGGGCTGTCTAACAGAGTCATTCAAATTAAACGAATCTGTATATTTGATAATTATGTGTGTGTGGTGTATGTGAAGGATTTGATCGATTGAACAACACTGATAAGAGTAGGTGAAAAAAAAATGTGGCTCCAGCTGCTAATTGGAGACACTCTTAGTCTGTGCATGTGACCAAACGAGAGGGAGTGATTTGTTACTTTGGCGACGATCGACTTCTGCTGGATAACAACTATTAGGCTTGATTTTGTTTCGTTTTCCTCCTTTTTTTAGCGACTCGGCTGGTAGAGACAGTGCACGACTGAAATTTCAGAGTAAAGTTTTTTGAAAGCTTGAGTGGAAAAGAGGAGTGTAGAAGCCAAGGACGGCGTCAAGTTAAGCTTACAATATAATAGACAACACCTTATGTGGTTATTTGGCGGATCTAAGAAACAAGAAGAAGAGCCAGTTAAGGCGACTGAGTTTGTACAAGAGAATGCACCATCTGTGACAAATACAGTTACGGGGGCACCACAATTTGATTTACCGACATTACCAGCATTTGATGCATCAAGATTACATCCATTAGCTGGACTAGACAAAGATCTTGAATATTTGGACCTGGATGAGGAGAAATTGAGTACTATTGAAGGTACAGGTAACGGTATTCTACCATCGCGTGGTTGGTCTGATGATTTATGTTATGGTACAGGTACATTATATTTAGGTGGATTAGGTATTGGTGGATTATATGGTATGAATGAAGGTTTTAAAAACTTACCTAGGGGAACAGTTGATTCAGTTACTGGAGTTGTTAAATCTGCACCATTTAAATTGAAACTTAATACGGTACTTAATCAAGTTACTAAACATGGGCCACATGTTGGTAATTCTGCTGGTGTTTTAGGATTATTGTACAATATTATTGATTCTAGTTTGGATGCATATAGAGGGAAGCATGATGATCTTAATTCACTCGCATCTGGTGCCTTAGCTGGTGCTATCTTCAAGAGTACATCTGGATTAAAAGCTATTGGTTATAGTAGTGGTTTGATGACATTAGCTGCTGCAACCTGGTGTGGATTCAAGAGATTGATCAACTAGTAGTAGTAGCGGATAGAGATGTGAGAATGTGAGAATTAATTTTCTTTTTGTACATATACACGATATATTATTTATTATAATAATAAATGTAGCTAATGTTAATCAATGGTTAAATGAAGCGTTTAGTAGACAGTAATGAGAATTAATGAGATTAAGTTCTTCAAGTTCGTCAAGCATTTCCAAAGATGTGAGCCTGTTTTTCTCCTCTTGAGGGATTTCATTCTCGTAGACCCATTTCATTGATTTACACCAAGAATCAGTGTTTAGTAGTGAATCGAATCTCTGCTTTTGTGCATCCACTGTACCATATTCCATCAATGTTGGCATCTCAATCCCTCTACAAATAAGATTTTTGATCATTACTTCACCGTACTTAGATCCTGAATGAGAATCTGAATATGAATCTGTTTGTGATCCACCTAAAGGTTCATAAACCAAAAACTGACCATTGTGCAATACTTTGTACCAAAATTCTATCAAACGATTAGATTCGTTCTTCTGTAAATAGCAAATACAGCATTCACTTATAACAAGTGTAGGTTGCAGTGGATCTAAGTAGTTTAAGCCGGGTATCTGAGTAATGTCAGTAGCTGGGGATAGAGTTCGTAGATCTATTGAGATAAGATGGTAGCGATTAGTATGCAGTGAAGGGTCTGTTGAGCAAATAGAATCAGCGGTAGCAGATTGAGGTAAATCTGGGATGGCATCGGCTTGTACCTGAGCAGCAAGAACCGGGAAAGAGAGTATTGCAAGTTTCTTCAACCTTGTTGTTGCCTCGACATCGAGCTCAAAATAGGTGAGGTTTCTGTGTTTCGGGAGGAGATTGAAGACACGTGTGTCGTTGCCAGCGCCGAGTGAGACGATCTGGATGTTATTGCTAGCTGCAGCAGTACTATTAGCTGTGATGAAGTCGCTGATTTTGTTGGAGATGGAAACGGTTCTGAGGTAAGTCCCTCTGTTGATCATGGGAGACTTAAGCGGGGTGAACCTGTTGACTTGGGCATAGAGGGCAGATCGATCTACGGCAAGGACTGACTCCGGGTTCGCCGAGGTAAGTGGGAACAGGTTGAAGAATTGTGTCTTGAGCTTACGCGAGAGGGCCAGCTGCTTGAACTCCGAGTGCACGGACTTGACCTGGTAGTAGAGGACGAGCGGGACGAGGTGGAGGAGGAAGGTGTCGTCAGGGGTGTAGCCCTTGAGGTGGCAAGAGAGCCTCGAGGAAAGGGCGTCGTAGTCGGTGAGCCGGACGGCTTCGTCGGAGTACTGCATCTGTGTCGAGAGCGTCAAAGAGAAGAAGCAGAGGACCGCAACGGTGATACAGATCAGATAGTAAATAGAAGGTAGTTAAAACAGTGAACGGGTCCAGCGGTCCAGCGGCTTAGCCTGACCGTTGAGCTTCGCTGCGGGGTGCAGAAACCGGCGAAGGGCTGAGCCGTCGACGCGTAAAGCAGCCCTGTGCTGAGCCGCCGACGCGTCGCTGCGGGAGAGGCTCCTTGCTCCTCTCCTCCTCTCTGCTCCAAACAGAATCTGTTGGTTCTGTTGGTCCCGGCGCGCCTGACGTCACGGCCGTGCAGCTCGCGCAGCACCCAACAGCCCGGCGCGGCTCAGCAGCAGCAGCAGCAGCGGAGTGGCAGAGTGGGAGAGTGGCAGTGGGACACAGCGGGACACAGTGCAACAGAGCCAACCACAGCGGGACACATGGGACACACAGCAGCAGAACAAAGCTACAGAAGCGGCCAGAAACAAAGGCGGCGCAGGGCGGGCGCAGGGCCCGATAACGTCAGCACTTGCGTAAGGCATGCAGAGCAGGGCACAATAATGCAACGGTAATGTTGGTCCCAGGCGCGAGCGCCTGAGCCGCGCTCACTTCTCGGCACCCGTCCTCACGTCCTCAGACACGTCGGCGTCTCTTATAGCAGGACATCCCCATCTCAGACACGCTCTCTCTAGCATCCACGCCATTGTACTGTTCTGTGTTTCCCTTAGACAGGTTTCGGACGTTCTCATAAATCAACTGTATTTATTGCTATATCATCCAGCTTATCGCATTTTCAGCTAACAAACAAACAAACAAACAAAACCACCTGCGTTGGCTACTTGATTCGTCATTGATTAATACATTATCCACGAACTACTCCGTCCCACTTATTGTTCAATTCGTTACTCAGCAAAAGAAATTATATACGTCCCTCTATACAGTCGTTTCTTTGCTATCTAGATATCCCCGTTTTGCAATAATATCACTCACAAAGTTAAATTGCACTCAAACTCATTTTTTTTTCGCTTCTGAGCCTTGTTGCATAATTTAGCTTTACTTTCTTGTCTATATAGAAAAACATAAAATACACAAGTGCACAATTGACTACTACATAATCTCAATTGTCTTACTATATTTAAATCAGATTGTCCTTCAATACAAATTATTTTATTCTGTCACGGATATTACTCAATTCCCTGAAATTTAAACATCAAAATTGCTTTTAAGGTATGTACACACACACTCACACTCACTCACTCTCTTTTTTCTCTTTATTTTTACTAACTTGGTCTTTGCTTCAAAATCCATTATTCCATTATTGATTCTCCAAAATTAACAGATTTCATCTTCTCAATGTTTACAAATATGTGCCGCCCATCATTTTCCAATTCAACCGCGAAAACCGAAATTGATTAATGATATCTCATCTCTCGCATGCCACCCAAATTGTTTGTTATTACTCCAAGTGACCTGAGCATTGAACATCAGACATCAAACGTCAAGCATTGAATATAAAATAAATAACTTCCAAACAGAAACATATATTAATCAATTCCCTGCTACAAAAATCTGAATAAATGAAAACATAACACAGTCAATCAAAGGGCTACAATAAAAATAATTTTGAAAGCTTAGATCTGTTTCCTAAATTTAATTACGCTCTTTCCCCTTTACCGAATGAAACTAACACTCCTTCATCATTATTTACACAGGCATCTACTTAATAGAACATTGTTTACTAATTTTAAACCAATCATTCTTCAAAATAATTACATTCTATCACAAAATATGTCTACCGCTCAACTTTTGAATAAGCATAAAAAGCTAAGTCCAAATTTTATTGGTTACAATACTATCGAAAAGGCTGAACCTTCAGCTTTAAAAGACTTTGTTATCAAACATGAAGGTCATACAGTCATTAAAAAAGTTTTGATCTCTAATAATGGTATAGCAGCTGTTAAAGAAATCAGATCTGTCAGAAAATGGGCTTATGAAACTTTTGGTGATGAAAGAACTATTCAGTTTGTTGCAATGGCAACTCCTGAAGATTTAGAAGCTAATGCAGAATATATTAGAATGGCTGATCAATATGTTGAAGTTCCTGGTGGAACTAATAATAATAATTATGCTAATGTTGATTTAATTGTTGAAATTGCTGAAAGAACTAAAGTCGATGCAGTTTGGGCAGGTTGGGGTCATGCTTCAGAAAATCCTGATTTACCTGAAAAATTAGCAGCTTCTCCAAGAAAAATCATTTTTATTGGTCCTCCAGGTTCTGCAATGAGATCTTTAGGTGATAAAATTTCTTCAACAATTGTTGCTCAACATGCTAAAGTCCCTTGTATTCCTTGGTCTGGTACAGGTGTTGATAAAGTTCAAATCGATAAAGATTCAGGTTTAGTTTCTGTTGATGAAGAAACTTATGCAAAAGGTTGTTGTACAGGTCCTGATGATGGTTTAATTAAGGCAAAACAAATTGGTTTCCCTGTTATGATTAAAGCTTCTGAAGGTGGTGGTGGTAAAGGTATTAGGAAAGTTGATGATGAGAAAGATTTTAAAAGACTTTATGAACAAGCTGCTAATGAAATTCCTGGTTCTCCAATTTTTATAATGAAGTTAGCTGGTGCTGCAAGACATTTAGAAGTTCAATTACTGGCAGATCAATATGGTACTAATATTTCATTATTTGGTAGAGATTGTTCTGTTCAAAGAAGACATCAAAAAATTATTGAAGAAGCTCCTGTAACAATTGCAAAACCTGAAACTTTTAGAGAAATGGAAGCTGCTGCTGTTAGATTAGGTGAATTAGTTGGTTACGTTTCAGCTGGTACTGTTGAATATTTATATTCTTATGCTGATGATAAATTTTATTTCTTAGAATTAAATCCAAGATTACAAGTTGAACATCCAACAACTGAAATGGTATCTGGTATCAATTTACCTGCTGCTCAATTACAAATTGCAATGGGTATACCAATGCATAGAATTAGTGATATAAGATTATTATATGGTGTTGATCCTCATACTTCAACTGAAATTGATTTCACTTTTGAAAAACCTGAGAGTTTACAAGTTCAAAGAAGACCAACTCCAAAAGGTCATTGTACTGCTTGTCGTATTACTTCTGAAGATCCTGGTGAAGGTTTCAAACCTTCTGGTGGTACTTTACATGAATTAAATTTTAGATCTTCTTCAAATGTTTGGGGTTATTTCTCTGTTGCTAATAAATCTTCAATTCATTCTTTTGCAGATTCTCAATTTGGTCATATTTTCGCATTTGGTGAAAATAGACAAGCTTCAAGGAAACATATGGTTGTTGCATTAAAAGAATTAAGTATTAGAGGAGATTTTAGAACAACTGTTGAATATTTAATCAAATTACTTGAAACTCCAGATTTTTCAGAAAATACAATTACAACTGGTTGGTTAGATGAATTAATTTCTAAAAAATTGACCGCTGAAAGACCAGATGAAACTGTTGCAGTTATTTGTGGTGCAGTTACAAAAGCTTATTTACAAGGTGAAGAATCTCAAAAGGAATATGTTGCATCTTTAGAGAAAGGTCAAATCCCAAGTAAAGAATTATTGAAAACTATATTTAATGTTGAATTTATTTATGAAGGTATTAAATTTAAATTTACTGTTGCTAAAGCATCAGAAGAAGATTATACTCTATTTATTAATGGTTCAAGAGTTTATACTAATGTTAAATCATTATCTGATGGTGGTTTATTAGTTGCAATTGGTGGTAAATCACATTCTGTTTATTGGAAAGAAGAAGTTGCAGCAACTAGATTATCAGTTGATGGTAAAACATGTTTATTAGAAGTTGAAAATGATCCAACTCAATTAAGAACTCCATCTCCAGGTAAGTTAGTTAAATATTTAATTGAAGATGGTGATCATATTGAAGCTGGTCAACCTTATGCTGAAGTTGAAGTTATGAAAATGTGTATGCCATTAATTGCAGGTGATAATGGTACAATTCAACTTTTAAAGCAACCAGGTTCTACTGTTAATGCTGGTGATATTTTAGCTATTCTTGCACTTGATGATCCTTCTAAAGTTAAACATGCATTACCATTTGATCAAACTTTACCAGATTTAGGTTTACCAATGGTTGTTGGTACTAAACCTTTCCATGTTTTCAATAGATTGATGAAAGTTTTAAATTCGATTCTTGCAGGTTTTGATAATCAAGTTGTCATGAAATCAACTGTTGCAAATTTAATTGAAGTTTTGAGAGATCCTGAATTACCTTATTCTGAATGGAATAATCAAATTTCTGCACTTCATTCTAGAATTCCAGCAAAATTAGATTCTCAATTAGTCGAATTAGTTGAAAGAACTCAAAATAGAAATGCTGAGTTTCCTTCAAAACAAATTTTAGCATTATTTGAGAAAACTAAAAGAGAGGAATCTTTAGATTTCTTATTTGATCAAATTGTTGCACCATTAGTATCCATTGCAAAACGTTATGAAAATGGTTTAGCAGTTCATGAATTTAATATTTTTGCAAACTTTTTAGAAGATTATTATAAAACAGAATCTTTATTTGCTGGTGATAATGTAAGAGAAGAAGATGTTATTTTAAGACTGAGGGATGAAAATAAAACGGATTTATCTGCTGTTATTAAAATTGCATTGTCACATTCTAGAATTGCTTCCAAGAATAATTTAATAATTGAAATTTTGAACAATTATCAAGAAATTTTAAAAAATTCCACTGTTGCTGTTGATATATTTAAAGCACCTTTAAAGAAAATTGTTGAATTAGATACTAGAGCAACAGCTAAGGCTACTTTGAAAGCTAGAGAAATATTGATTCAATGTTCTATGCCATCTATTGCAGAAAGAACTGAACAATTAGAACATATTTTGAAAACTTCAGTTGTTTCATCTAATTTTGGTACATCTGGTGTCACTGAACATACATTACCAAAGATGACAGTTATTCAAGAAATCATTGATTCTAAATATACATTATTTGATGTTTTAACTCCGTTTTTATCATCTTCTGATCCATGGGTTGCTGCTGCTGCAGCTGAAGTTTATGCTAGAAGAGCTTATAGAGCTTATTCAGTTCAAGGTGTTAAACATGAAATTCCTCAATCACTAAATGAATCACCAATTTTGAAATGGTCTTTTACTTTACCAAGTTTATCAACATCTGGATTCAATGCTGTTCCTGATATTATGAATAGAGCTGTATCTGTTTCTGATTTAACTTTTATGATCAACAAAAATGATTCTCAACCTGTTAGATCTGGTGTTTTAGCAGCTGCAAAACATTTGGATGATGTTGAAGCTACTTTATCAGATGCATTAACTTCTTTAGCAAAAGATATTAAAGATCCTTCTGCTTTAGTTAACGTTTCCAACATTTTCATCAATTCAACTGACGGTTATGAAAATGAAGATGCAATTATTGCAAAGATGAATCAAATTGTTTCTGATTATAAGACTGATCTAAATAATGTTGGTATCAGAAGAATTTCATTTGTTTTAGCTGATAAGTTTGGATCATACCCAAAATATTATACTTTCAAAACTACTGAATTTGGTAAACCATACGTTGAAGATACTATGATTAGACATATTGAACCGGCTTTAGCATATCAATTAGAACTTGCAAGACTGTCAAATTTCAATATCAAATCTGTTCCAACTTCTAATAGAAACATTCACGTTTATGAAGCATCTGCTAAAAATTCTTCCGGTATTGATAAGAGATATTTCACTAGAGGTATTGTCAGAACTGGTTCAATCAAGAGTGATATTACTGCATCAGAATATTTAACATCTGAAGCACATAGATTAGTTTCCGATATTTTAGATCAATTAGAAATTATTGATACTTCCAACACCGATTTAAATCATATTTTTATCAACTTCTCTGCAGTATTTAACATTACACCAGAAGATGTTGAAAATGCCTTTGCAAGTTTCTTGGAAAGATTTGGTAGAAGATTATGGAGATTAAGAGTTACTGGTGCAGAAATTAGAATTATGTGTACTGATTCCAAAACTGGAGTTCCATTTCCATTAAGAGCTGTCATTAATAATATATCTGGTTATGTTGTTAAATCTGAACTTTACATTGAAGAAAAGAATGCTCAAGGTGAATGGATTTTCAAATCGATTGGTACTCCAGGCTCCATGCATTTAAGACCAATTTCAACACCATATCCAACAAAGGAATGGTTACAACCAAAGAGGCAAAGAGCACATCAATTGGGTACCACTTATGTTTATGATTTCCCAGAGTTATTTAAACAAGCATTGATTTCTTCTTGGAAAGCTTATGATCCATCAGTGAAGGTTACTGATACATTCTTCACATCTGAAGAATTGATTATCGATGACGCAGGTGATGCAACTCCAGTTTCAAGAGAACCAGGTGCAAATAATATTGGTATGGTTGGTTTCTTGATCAATGCTAAAACTCCAGAATATCCAAAGGGTAGACAATTTGTCATAGTTGCTAATGATATCACTTTCAAGATCGGTTCCTTTGGTCCCGAAGAAGATGCATTTTTCAATAAAGTGACTGAATATGCTAGACAACATGGTATTCCAAGAATTTACCTTTCCGCTAATTCCGGTGCTAGAATTGGTATTGCTGAAGAATTGCTTCCTTATTACAAAGTTTGTTGGAATGATGAAAAAGATCCTTCTAAAGGTTTCCAATATTTGTACCTAACTCAAGAAGATGTTGATGAATTAGAGAAATTGGGTAAATCATCAGCTGTTATTACTTCAAAAGTGGTTGAAGATGGTGAGACTAGATATATCATTGATACTATTGTTGGTACTGAAGATGGTTTAGGTGTTGAATGTTTGAAAGGTTCTGGTTTAATTGCAGGTGCAACTTCTAGAGCTTATAAAGATATTTTCACTATCACTTTAGTAACTTGTAGATCTGTTGGTATTGGTGCATATTTGGTCAGATTAGGTGAAAGAGCAATTCAAGTCGAAGGTCAACCAATTATTTTGACAGGTGCTCCTGCTATCAACAAATTACTTGGTAGAGAAGTTTATTCATCTAATTTACAATTAGGTGGTACACAAATTATGTACAAAAATGGTGTCTCACATCTAACTGCTGCTGATGATTTAGATGGTGTTGAAAAAATAATGAAATGGTTATCTTATGTCCCAGCTAAAAGAGGTGCTCCTGTTCCAATCCTTGAAAGTGACGATACTTGGGATAGACCTGTTGACTTCAAACCAACTAAGAATGAACAATATGATGTCAGATGGATGATTGCAGGTAGAGAAACAGAAGAAGGTTTTGAATATGGTTTGTTCGATAAAGGTTCTTTCCAAGAAACTTTGTCTGGTTGGGCTAGAGGTGTTACTATAGGTAGAGCAAGATTAGGTGGTATCCCAATGGGTGTTATTGGTGTTGAAACTAGAACTGTTGAAAACTTATATCCAGCTGATCCAGCAAATCCAGACTCTACTGAATTTTTGGTTCAAGAAGCTGGTCAAGTTTGGTATCCAAATTCTGCCTTTAAGACTGCACAAGCCATCAATGATTTCAATAATGGTGAACAATTGCCTTTGATGATTCTTGCTAACTGGAGAGGTTTCTCTGGTGGTCAACGTGATATGTACAATGAAGTTCTAAAATATGGTTCCTTTATTGTTGATGCATTAGTTGATTATAAACAACCAATATTTACTTATATTCCTCCAACAGGTGAATTAAGAGGTGGTTCATGGGTTGTTGTTGATCCAACTATTAACGCTGATATGATGGAAATGTATGCCGATGTTGAATCCAGAGCTGGTGTTTTAGAACCAGCTGGTATGGTTGGTATCAAATACAGAGAAAATAAGCTTGCTGATACTATGAACAGATTAGATGAAACTTGTAAGAAATTAAAGGCAAAGATTGATGCAGCATCTAATGAAGAAGAAAAAGCTGAAGCTTCTAAAGCGTTAAGTGCTAGACACAACAAACTACTTCCAATTTACCAACAAATTTCAGTTCAATTTGCAGATTTACATGATAGATCTGGACGTATGTTAGCTAAGGGTGTTATCAGAAAGGAATTAGAATGGACTGAAGCTAGAAGATATTTCTTCTGGAGAGTCAGAAGAAGATTGAACGAAGAGTATTTAATCAAGAGAATTGCTGAACAAATTCCACATTCCACCAGATTAGAGAGAACTTCGAGATTGAATTCATTTTACCCTTCAACCCTGGACGTTAACAATGATAAAGAAGTTGCCCTTTGGATTGAAGAAAATCATAAAACACTTGACTCTCAGTTGAAGAAATTGAAAGGTGATTCTACCAAGCAGACCTTAGCTAAGCTTTTTAAAACTGATGCTAAAAACACTACAAAAGGATTGGCTGAAATTCTCTCATTATTGCCAGCTGAAGAAAAGGCACAAATCTTGAAAATACTTCAATAAGTTATAGAAATCAGATTTTGAATCAATTTTGTTTGTTTGTTTGGTTGATTCATATATCTAATTTGATGTTTTCTTTACTTAATGACTATTCATTTCTACTGTTTTATATACTACTATTATATTCATGTTTTTATAATCAATATTATTACGTTAACTTTTATCTTATACAAATATCTCTATCACTTTGAAAATTTTGAAAAAATGTGCGTCCCTTAAAACGCACTCGTGTATTCATTAATTCCATGATCCCCTTTTCTTACCAGAAGTTTCTGAGTAAGACACTTCATCATAAAACAATATCATTGCTTGTAACTGACGTAGAGGCAGCTTGTATAGTATTTCTGCAACTGTTAATCACCCAAAAAAAAGAAAAAAAACAATTTTGATTTCAAAATAACAATCAGTACACTCACACTTACACACTTTACACTCACTTCCACACACTCAGTGAAGTCACAAACTTTTCAATATTCAAGAAATATATTCTTTTCCCACTAAACTAACCAGACTGTAAATGAAAAACTGTAATTGTATCATTCTTTTTATTTGTTTTCTCACTGCGGTAACATCATTTCCTTTGTTTCAGACAAAGCAAAGATACATAATTCAGTTGAAAAAGCCTGATTCAATCAATGTTTTATGCTCCCAAGATGACAAAGTAAAAGCTTTTTCACATCTAAGAAAAGAGATCAAAAAAGTCTTTTCATTTGGCAAATTTGAAGGATTTGTAGGTGAATTTTCTAAAGATGTAATTGATCGAATTTCTTCAAATCCTTTAGTTGAGAAAATAACACAAGACATCAACATTCAAGCATTTGAAGACATCAGTATACAAGAAGATGCTCCCTCGCATTTGGTAAGACTTTCACAAGATGGACCAGTCAATGAAGATGATGAGCCTATGAATTATTACTATTCCAGTCAATTTCAAGGAGAAAATGTATTAGCTTATATAATTGATACAGGTATTGCTGTGAATAATCCTGGTTTCCAAGGTAGAGCAATTTTAGGGCCTAATTTTTCAACAGATTACCGAAATATTGACTATATTGGACATGGAACTCATGTTGCTGGTGTTCTTGGTTCAAAAGTATTTGGAGTTGCCAAAAAAGTCAACCTGATGTCGATTAAGGTACTCGATAGGTATGGTGGAGGGTCTTTATCTTCTGTAATCGAAGGTTTACAATTTGCAGTGAATCATATGAAGCAAAATGATATCAAAGCAATTGCCAACTTATCTTTAGGAGCAGCTAAAAGTAGCATTTTAGATTCGGCAATCCAAGCCGCTTATGAACAGGGGCTTCTTGTAATTGCTGCAGCAGGTAATAATAACATTGATGCTTGTGAAACTTCTCCTGCAGGATCAGAATATGCTTTATCGGTTGGTGCTGTTGACGACAAAAATGATGAAATTGCATTATTTTCCAACTATGGTAGCTGTGTTGATCTCTTTGCTTCAGGTGTAGACGTTAAAAGCTTGAGTAATGATTATGATCCTAACCAGATTCAAGTTATGAGCGGAACGTCTATGGCCAGTCCAATCGTTGCTGGTTTAGCAGCAATTCTCCTTGAAAGTGGTTTAGAATATACAGAGGTGGCTTCAGAGGTCAAACAATTGGCAGTTTTTGGTATGATTCCGAACTACAGTCTACAAATAAAGGAAAAAAGTCCAAATTTGATTGCAAACAATGGTATAAACTTTGACTCTGATTACAAAATGGCGAAAAATGTGACATCACTAAACTTCTAGTTATATGGTTAATTTTTATAAATGTATAATGTGAAAACAAAATTCAAAGCATTTTATACAATAAGTAATGAAAACAGGTAATAAAAATACAAATTACTATTGAAACATAGTGCGTATAGTAAATCTTCAACATCAATGGTAGGAATGACTGAAAGACATCACAAGATCACCGGTATGCTTATCATAATTCAAGACTAGCTGAGAAAATTTACACTCAGTAGTGATCCCAGGGGTGCTTCCTTCAGTGTTTGAAAGATTCAAAGCTTCTGGATCAATAGCAGCATCGGTAAAGGAAACTGCGGAACGATCTGATGCACATTTTAGTACTCTCTTGAGGGCGCTTTTGTCATTATCGTTATTATCTGTATCATTGTGAGGTGGGAGAAGGAATTCAGCATTTGTTATTTGATTTATTGGTACAACATATTTCTCATAGAGAAGTTTTATAACATTTTGTGGAGATTTGTTATCAGAAAGTGATGATTTTAGTAATTCTTCAAGTGAGATTTTGGTAATGAAAATAATACGGTATAAGTCCTGAGTAGTATTAAGCTTTAGTATTGTTAAATAATGGTTGAAATCTTTCAAAGTGGACTGTCTATTTACACAATCATCACAAAGCTGTTTGTTCTGTAATTTTGGGGGAAGATTCATTTTACATGATAAACAGAGATGATTTAGAGTTGGGGATAAATCATGTGGGGCCAGTTTAAAATTTGAAGTTTGGTCGTGATGATACTTAGCCAGAAAAGATAGTTGTAACAAAGATTGTTGCTCTGCCGTTAAAGTCAATGGATTCAGCTTTGGATCAATAGATAAAATGTTGAATGAAAATAGTTGTTCGTTGTACGCTAAGTCAACGTCAGCTGAATCATCATCAAGTTGTAATTCTGTATTTTCTAATAAATTGAAGTTTGGATCTAGAGCTTGCGTAGCAAAACTAACATCTGCGTTGAATCTAGTAGGAACTCCATTGTTTTTAAACTGAAAAGTTCCTGGTAAAGTGTTAGGTTTAGAAAAATTGTTCGGTAAACTGATTTTAGTAGGGGCAGATGTTGCAGTGGGTGTAAATTGTTTTGTTGCTGTTTGATACGATTTAGTGGCATTCTTTAAATGCTCTGCTAGCTTCTCGATTTCTTCCCGAGTAGGGTTATGTCTAGCCCCTGCATTAACCTCTGCACTAAGCTTGCGTTTTGCTTGATTAAACTTCTTCTGATCTCTTTCAATCATACGACAGCGGTAGCATGTTTTGAATTGCAAATGATCAGGATCTTCATCTAATGTTCTTTTACGTTTACAACGACGGCAAGTGGAAATTTTACCGTTCACAAAATAATAGGCTTCAGAACCACTAGTACTCATTAGGAAATTGGTACGTTAAAATGCTGAAATATAAACTTGTTTTGTTGTGTGTTCTATTGGTGTTTGGGATGAAATGATTCAGCGTGGTTCTCGCGAGAGATCAAAAAGCGTGTTCGTATTTGAAAGTGCGCAGAAAGTGATAACTGATGAAATGAACTCAAATTGATATTCCTCTTCTATTGTGGCCTATGAATGAGATTTAGCAGCCTTATGTACACGAACTTCAGTGGAGTGTGTTCTGAGTTCTAAATAAAGAGGATGGCGACAACACTTGATAATACTGACGTCCAATTATGTTTTCAAATGGGCAAAAAAATAACTACCGTACACCAGAAGTCACATGATTATGGGCAAAAGTAGTTTTCGTAAAGAACTTCATTTTGATTGGACAACTTTAAAGAATACATTGACGATTTTTAAAGAGAGGCAAATACAGTGGGATATAAAATATACAAGAGCTTAAAACTTGAAGAAACCTTGTTCTTCTAAGTATAGAACAACTTTTTGGATCGCAATATTCAAAGAATCCTCAATGCTCAAATCCGCAGAAATTTCAGCGTCCGCAACTGGCTTAAAGGTCTCGATTGTCTTCAATCCTGCTTCAGATTCGTAATATCCAAATCTGTCATTAGCTTTACATGCTTCAATTGGAGTTTCAATGTTAACTGTAATGAAAGAACCAGCCTTGGAAACGGTGTTTTTCAAAGTCGCGTAGTGAGATGCATCAAGAACTTCTTTTGCGTTGGCAACGATAACACCAGCACCAGATCTAACTAATTCACTGACAACAAATGGTAAGTATTCAGTGGATACAGCATCAGCATCGATTAAAGTGATGTGTCTTCCACCTTGAAACTGATTGAAAGTTGCTTGTAACGCATAACTCAAGGCATGAATACCTGAGTACGGTAGACCAGCTAGATATAATGCGAAACCTTGTTGAGGTCTTGGAGGATGAGCAGTCCTTAGAATCTTGACGACTTCAGGGTATGAGAACCATTCTGGAATCTCAGTACCATCTCTCAATCTCTTTCTCAATTCAGTACCCGAGATGGAGCACGTTTTGGTACCGGAAGAAACTAAGTCAATAGGTGAGTATCTTTCTTCATCGGGTAAGTATGTGACCATTCTGAATGGAACAACTTCAATCTCCAATTCATTCTTATATTTTTCAACTAATTCTTGAGCGTCATAAGGGCCATAGAAATCAACACCTTTGGAGTTGGAACCTGGGCCAGCATGATCTCTACCAACAATAAAATGGGACGCACCATAGTTCTTTCTGATTATAGCATGCCATACAGCTTCTCTGTCACCTGCCATTCTCATCGCTAATGGTAAAAGGGAAAGTTTTGCCATACCGTTAGGATACTTCTTAATGATTTCCTGGTACACCTTGACTCTAGTATGGTGGTCAATGTCACCTGGCTTAGTCATACCAACAACAGGATGAATCAACAAGTGAGCAATCTTGTCCTTTGCAGCTCTTACTGTTAACTCTCTGTGCGCTCTATGCATAGGATTTCTAGTTTGGAAAGCGACAACCTTATTCCAATGTCTCGATTCAAATTCTGATCTCAACTGAGCTGGTGTCTTTCTAAATTCAGTGTAATCGTAATGTTTTGGTAAGTTAATAGCATCCAACTCACCTCCAATGTAATATTCACCTGCAGTTTCCATCAAATATTTGATAGCAGGATGTTCTGGATCACCCCTAAAAACTTTCTTCGCTTCAACTTCTTTGTTAGGCTTATATATATCCGAAATAGTGATAATGGCAAGAGGAGAGTCATCCCTTGGATCTCTTAGTACAACTCTGTCGCCGGCTTTGAAGTTACTTGCAGTTGCTTCAGAGACGTCCAACGTGATAGGGATAGACCAAATCACACCAGATGCTAATCTCATGTTATTACAAATGGATTCATAATCTGCTTTGGAGTTGAAGCCCGATAATGGTGAAAATCCACCATTGAGAATAAGTTCAATATCACACAATTGTCTATCTGTTAAGTCAATTGATGGAAGAGAAACGCTTTCTGAGACAAGCGCATCTTTCTTTGATGCGTCTCTGGCAATAAGATCTTGTAAAATACCACCGTGAGGAGTTAACATTGTAGATTCCAACTTTTACGACAAAGAATGATTTGGTGTAAATAAGGACTGGGAAAGAGCTAAACTGGGCACATGAGGAGAACAAATAATACTTAAAGGTTTAACAAGTCTTCCTTGAATCGACGAATTTTCAACAGATCTGCACGTTTAGGTCGTTTTGACAATCAGATCCAGCCTTAAGCCGTTCCGCTACCAATAATAACTGTGGCTGTTGGAGCCACAGTTTCCTATTTGGATTACAAAACTTAGCGAGCTTGAGATCACGTGCCAAACAATATTTTTATCACGTGAATACTTACAGAACTCTACGATTTTCTACATTGGGAAAAAAAATCACCAATATTTTGATATTTCCTAATATGGTATATCTGAGATTGCATTGTCTTCAAAGGTAATGTTCAAGATTTTCTAGTCGTCAAATTGATTTATAACTTCTCAGTCTACCATTGATAATTAAACAGAGTTTCAGAAAAACGACAATGTCTTCTCCAAAGAAAATTTCCAAGAAACAATCTCTCTCAATTTTATCCAGCTCACAAATCAATCAATTGAACAATACGCAAGTGAACTCTTTGCCAACAAAGGAAAGGGTTATCAGTGAGACGACTGGGCTTTTCAAATTTTCTTTGGGGAATCATAAATACAACAAAGATGAAACGTTACAATATCTCGAAGAAGAGAATAAAGTATCAACCCCTCACTCGTCCCCTCAGAGAAGTAATCATGGCATACCAATTTACGTTCCCATTGATCAAAAACAAAACGATGAAGAAACAAATAATACTCAGAAAATTCTTTTCCAGATGGCAAGTAAGCAAAGAAATGTTATGGAATTGGAAGAACAGTTAAAACAAGCAAAGGTAGAATTATCGCTACTAGAGGAAAAATACAATGCTTTGGTTAGTAGTTCAAATGATCATGGCATATCAGAGACTTCCCAGCAGACTCATCCACAACCTTTTGTATCTGTTGCACAAAGCATTCGTAAATCAACTTCATTGATAAATATAAATATGAATGCTTCCAAAATCAATACCGATTTTGCCAAAACTCAGAAACAAGTAGCCGAGACTTTCAATCAATTAACAAACAACCTGACGAAACATGCGTTTTTCTCCAAAAGTAAAAATTTTATTGAGTCAAACTTTCATCAGAAAGTTACCCTTGGTAATGAGATTTTAAGCTCCATCTTTGAAAAGCATGAATCAACAGATGAAGAAGATACCTCTTTAGATGAAAATATACGTCCATTTGACTATAGTGTTGATATGGATTTACATAAGCTAAGCAAAATGAAAGTTGGTCAAAAATATACAAACAGTCTTTTTGAGGATGCGAGTGAGGAGGAATCAGATAACAGATTGCAAAAACTGCTGTCGGGATCTGATGAACTTAGTGAAGATGATTACGGAGGAGAAGTTATACCTATATAAAGTTAGTTAATTTAATTCTGTATCAAGTTTTGGAAACAAATAAGGGAATGTAACTCTCTTCATGCATCTCGTAGTATCGTTTAGATTCAATTATTCTTAGCTCACATTCTTTCATTTTGATGTTGCCAATCTCACCAGAAACTTTGCTTAAAGCCTTGGTAGTAGTCAAAACGTTCTTCATTACAGTTAAAACTTCATTGACGCATTTGACAATATCGCTTGATTTACTTATCCGATCAGTCAAAAGAGCAGAAAATAAGTCACCTACTCCTGTAAAATAACCATCAATCTTATCAATCTTGAAGAAAACTAAGGTTTCAAGAGATTGGCTAGAGACGCAACAATATAATGTATCGGTGCCTCCTTCGAGGTCTTCAAATTGACTAGCAAAGAGTGTAGATAAAATAACATGCTTGACCTGGTATTTATTGTGAAATAGCTGCAGTGCTTCTTTTAGTGTTTTCAAACAGGTTATTTTGTGATCTACCAATAATTCTAGCTCATATTGATTAGGGGTGATAGCGTCAACTAATTTCGAGTCTAAAAGTTCTCGATAGACAGGAATTACAGTTTCCTCAACGTAAAGTTGGCCTTCATCCCCCATTACAGGATCAAGCACCCACAATACATTTCTACCTTTGGAAAGAGATTGTTTTTTAATATCAACACAAATTTCTCCAACAGCTTGTAATGTTTCAAAACCATTCACATATCCTGTTAATAAAGCATCGTATTCTGCACCAATATTTTTCAAGCCTTGGTAAAGCTGTAATAATTCATCTTTGGTTGCACATGTTCCTTTCAAGATCCCGTACCCGGTGTGATTGCTGAAGTTGACAGTATTCAGTACATCCACATTCCAGTTAAGCATTTGAAGAGGGAAAGTAGCAGCTTTATTCCCAACATACCCGTGCACTACATGTGATTGAATGCTCAAAACGTTTCTGCATCGACTTGCATCATCTTCGTAGCTGGTCATAGTAGAAAGATTGTGATGTGTGAAAATAGAACTGAAAGTCGAATGGATTCTAAGTTTGTTATCTCTGACTCTACTTAAATATTGTTGGTTCAATCTGAAATATTGGATTTGAGAGGTGCGAAGATTACAAACCCGATTATTATTTTCTTAATGATCTTTATCATCACGTGTAACAAATCAATATTGACAATCGGATCGAATAAACTGATTAATTACAACTCATCTTTACCGGAATTGAAGAGTTTCCTGTAAGTGTAAGTGCAATCAGAAATGCTGTCCAAGAAAGTAGAGTTACTGTTTCAAACCTTACAATTTCCTTTGTGAACGCGCCATCGTATATCGTGATTTTTGATTTCTGGAATCTAACAAAGATATTAAGAGAACTGATTTGATACTAAAACTGTTTTTTTTAAAAAAAAACTCGTTTTGAACCACTGAGGAATCCAATTTCAATGACTGGGCTGCTACTGGAAGCTTTACCTGATTCTATTAAACTTCGAATAATAAATTACCTCCCACAACAAGATAAAGTTCATTTACTTTATACGAATTTTACTTTTTATGTCTTAGTTCAACCGTCACTTTATCAGAATCTATTATTTACAAGATCATCAGCTCTAGAATGTCCCGGATCATACGGACAATCCCAGTATACAATAATTGGAGGGTTGAATACACCTTTGGCGACTCCTGCTTTAAATCAGCGTATTTTCGATGCCCGTCAGAAACTGTTTCTCGAAGCAATTAGTGTCAATCCAGAACTCTGCAAACATATCAGAAAGATTGCAGTTATTGGAGATTTTAATAACAGTTTCGAGACTGAGCACTTTGAGCAAATAATCCATGAAGACTTACTGAACTACATTTGTCAAAATTGTTTAAATTTATCACAGCTTGATTCTTTCAATACTACGATTCCTAATATTGTGATACCTTCAATGACAAGACTTCAGATCAACTCTTCAGTTTCATTCTCCAAGATTTCTCCTTGTGTGGTCTCGTTAGATATTCACTCCATCAATCACAAAACCTTGTCAGGTGAGCTTATAAGTAATATTATTTCGGCTGTATTTCCCAATCTTGAGGAATTGCGCTTTGAAAACGAGATGACACAGTCATTGATTATCGATAAGGTACTGGAAATTACTAATTTTAAGTTCTTGAGATTGAAGAGTTTGAAATTGGTTAGCTATCATAGCTTTGAAAATCCATACAATACCCTAGTTCAATTTTTAAATTTGATTGAAATCTCAAAGTTAACATCCTTGGAGCTTGTTTTAGGCTGTGAGGACATAACTTGTGATTGTGTTCCAGACTTGTTGAAATTTTTTATAAACAGAAATCTTTCTGTAAAAAAATTAGCTATGGTTCAAAAGACGATACATAGAGACCATAATTATACCGAAGCTTTTGATATGCATATTACCAGTTTTTTGAAAAATTATCCCAACCATAAATTACTAAAAGAGCTTTCGATCCAGCATTCACCACCAGTTGATTACAATATAGGTTTCGGTTTTGAAGGAAACTATTTACATCGAAAGTCTTTGTTTGAAAATGTGTTTCCTTCCTTAACAGGATTAGAGACCCTCAATTGTCCATCCTTTATGCAGTCAATTGCTTGCTATGAACAAATGGTTTCAGATCTTCTCTGGAATGGTTGTAAATGTGACCATTGCATGGACTATCTTCCAATTTTTGACAAGTTCATAATGGACCATAAGTATTATGATGAAGTTAAAAGTCGGCTAGTTGATATGATATCACCAATCCTTTTTGGTAATGCAGCAAATGTGCTCTCTAAAAGAGAAAACGTTTGGCAACTACTTAACTGGTCCAAATATCCTATGCTCAATCGTTTTTGGGATTTCCATACTGCCACATACCAAATCACTCATTTAACAGAATGTCAAATTGATAGGTCTGCATTCATACCCCTGACTATATGTATTGCTCACTTTTTACATGATTATGCTGAAGCGATGGGATTATTGATCCCCAGTTTGAGAAGATGTATACTAAGCGGAATAGTTTTTGAAAAAGTCAATGAAGACAATGTTTGGTATTGTAGAGAATCATGATGATTTTACGCTGTCTCACGTGATCCACTTTCTTTCCTTTTTTCCATGCGTGTTGTTTTTGTTTACCTTTTGTTATTTGCATTGTAGAGTTCGTAAAAAACTATACAAGGTTTTATTTTTATCTAAAGCCAAAATTCTTGTTTGAATATGAAAGATATTGATGATGAAATGATAAAATTTACTGAACATTTGATTCGATTCATTGAAAATTTAGCAGCTCAGTATTTGAGCCCCAAAAAGTTAGACTACAATAAACTAGAATTGCACTCGTTTCTACAACAGTCCAGTACCGCAGTACTTTACTTATTTCAGCAAAATGAATTTAGTATGTATAGGCTTTGACACTTGCTCCTACTGAAGTCATCTACTAACACGTTTCCTAACAATATATTATAGATTTTGTAACAATTAACTGTGATTCTGTCAATCTCAGCGCCTCATCCAGTATTGTGCTTATTTCGAAACCGAATTACGAGCTGAATTTCCAAAGTGCTATTCAGGAGCAACTATTAATTCTTAATATACCAACTAAAAATAATGATTTGAGTCATTTCTCTATTCAAAATTTAGCTGCTTTGTTGAATTGTGGTATAATTTCATACCTAGAACTTTTACAAAAGCAAGGTGCATTAGACATGTTTTCCGGACAAATAATAGATCAAATCAAGCTAAAATTGGCTAAAGTGAAGTACGAAATACAAAATCTGCAAGGAAGTCTTCAAATTCCTGACTTCATGACAACTATACCCTCCGAATTAAAAATCTTCATGGAAACTAAATCTGATATTGAAAAATTTAATGATGCTGAGTCAATTAATCAGCTTCAAATTCGGGTTAACGAATGGTTGCAAAAAGTCCAATATTTTGTCTTTCAGAGTAATGAAAATTTTGAATCTATATATGATGAAATATGCTTTTGGAGTTCCAAAGAAAAACTTCTTTTCAGTATAAAGAAACAGCTTGAATCTCCTCAAGCAGCTTTTATAGCTAAAATTTTACAAGAGAATAAAAGGACGCATACATCCATTGCATTAACATCTATCAACCCTATCAAGATTGCCTTGAAAGAAGCTTCTTCAAATCATGATTTTTTAAGACCTCTTTATGTTGATACCTTGAAAGGGGCCAAATCGATTTCACAACTTCAGGATGCAGTTCAAACATGGTTTGAAAATTTCAAAAGATTAAAGTCATTTAAATATCCTCCTGTCCAAGCTATAAAAGTTCTTAGGTTATTAATGTACGATCTTGAAGAGCAAGCTATACAAATTTTAGCCAACGAGAATCTTTTTCATATTTCAGAAACTTCCTTTGATGTGATATATACAGAGTTTAATACGCATCTTATATTACTTGATAGTGATTTGAGGGCATCTGTGAATATAGTTAGAGAAGAGTTGAGGAAACGTAACAATGCATTTATCCCTATTAAAGTGGATCGTCCTAACAAGCTTACTGCAATATTAAATACCTTAAAGGACATCAGGAATGTCAAAGCAGAGTTTGACTTCACTGTAGCTGCTATTCTAAATTCGAATATTTCCTCAGAAAACTTAACTGTTGTCAGACATGCCCAAACAGAAATTAATGATGCATACATTGCACTCAGCGAAATAGACCTATTCACGACCACGATAGAACCCGGTATACTACAGTCTATCAAAAATGATTTTAGTAGGAAAGTTATGAACATTGAAGAAAACTTAACTAAGAGTTTCAAAGATGTTCTTCTTTCTGCTGAAGGTGATCCTAGTCTGCTTTTTGATTTATTTAAACGCTTCAGTTGCTTTTTACAAAAACCTCATATTAGAATGATATTACATGATTTTATTACAATTCTTTTGAAATACGCAGAGATAGAACTGCATAATATAGAGATGCAATTTCAAAAGGCCCAATGCATCAACTTTAACTTATCCACTAAGAATCTTCCACAATTTTCGCTGAAACTTTACTGGTTCCAGCAAGTTATACTTTCGATTCAACAGCTTATAGCTCATTTAGAGACAATATTTTCCAAGGACTGGGCTAGCTACCCAGAAGGTAAAATTTTCTCGGTTAAACTTCAAAACCTTCTTTCTGATCTTGATTTAGAATTCTTGATGAAAGAATGGATTCAAACTACAACAGCTAGCATAGCAGCTTCTACGCTTAATACACGCATCTTACAGAAGTCTCTAAGTAATTCAAACGAATGGAACATCAACAAGCCAAATTTTGACATGATGATTTGGAAAGAGATCATGTGTCTTGAAAAGTTGAACATGAGTATTCCAACTAACCTCAAGGGATTTGCTAAGACAAACAAGCTGTTGTATCATCAATCCTTAATAATAGAAGAATCTGTGGATCAATTGATTAGTTTAAACCACTCTTTAACGTCCATTGGTGTATTCAAAGAATTGGTCAAGGATAAATTTAAAGCTATGTTTTCTCTTCTTCAACGGTTGGAGGAAAGTACTTGGCTGGATATTTTCAAAGATGAAGACTTGAAAATGAATGGTTTGACGCTTGATTTAGAGCCAGTTACAAATTCTATATTAAGCTGTTATGAACTTTCATTTGAGCTTTCGAACGATGTTCGTTTTTTAATCGTGTTGAACAGGGATTTTTTGAATCTTTTAGATCGTCTGAATACCTGTTTTTATTCTGAACAAGAGATAAAAGCAGTGTTGAATGAATTTCAAGATTGTATCTACAAGATTACAAATAGAAAATTCTCCAATCATTCCAGTTTTTTAAGCCTTGTTAACAACATGGTATATAATACACTTTCTAGAAAGTGCCAAACTGAAATGCAACGGCTCCAAAGTTTATTCGGCTTTACCAAACAAAGTACAATCACGCATCGCCTACTTATGGAAAATTTATCAGTCATTATGAAACCTACCCTAGTTGATTCAAAGTCAACACTTCTCGCTGCTTTGAACTCTGCCTTATCTGTTATTAGATCACAGAGTAAGTTATCGTTGGATTTGAGTACAGAAAATGCTACCACGTTCAATGAACTAGATGAAGACCTTTTATTAGCATATCAAAAAAATTACTCCATTATAAACAAACAGTTCTATGCTGCAAAGCGTTTTGTACATGAATGGAATATAGCACCGTTCCTTTGGACATTCAATGTCGATTCACTTGAAAATTATGATTTGAACCTCTCTCTATGGTTGAAGCTATTGCAAAAATTCAATGATATGAGAACTTCACTCAATTTGACCGAAAAAGCGAAAGCGTTTGGTCCCTTCAAAATTGAGTATGAGCAAATTCAACCATTAATCTTTGGTCAGTTCAATGTTTTGGAAACTCAGTTGATTGAACATTTTTGGGACTTTTTCAACTCTGAAGTGAACTCATTTATAAACACTTTGACAGCTTTGAGAGTGCCAAGCAAATTACTTCAATTTGAATCAGCATCCCATATTGATATAGTAAAATCTTTTTCTTTGCTAGTTCAATCAGAAAAGCTCATCGATAGGTCCGCTCAGTATATCAATGAAGTATCTAAGGCGCATGATCTTATTTCAAAAAACCCTTTTCTCACTCAAAAGGATATGAAATTATATAACCATATGTGTGAAGAGCTCAAAACAATTGAAACCTTTAAAAACGAATACTCTAGACATATAAACTCCAATATAGATATTGCAAGAGCAGTTGTTAACGAGCAAATATTACAGTTTAAATCAGAAGTTACCCTGATCAGAAATTCATTTTCCCATGATGTTCCTTCTTCTGATACTGCTGTTGAATCTGCAATGCAGACTTTAAGCAAATATGCATCAATTTTTGAGAAACTTCAAGAGTTCCATATGGAGCTGACAGATGCGTCACAATTAACTCAGCTGAAATTTGAGCTGAATTTGAAAGAAGATTTTGAAAAGATTGCTCGTTTACAAAAGATCTGGAGGCATGTTCAAGATATAACAACGTCCCTTAACGATTTATGTGCCAGTAAATGGAGTAGCTGTGACTTCAATGATCTAAAACGTTGCTTGGAAAATGAACTAATAAAAGTTAACTTGTTACCAGCTGATCACAAAACTCATGCTGCTCTTTCAAATGTACACAATGAAATCAAACAAATGTTGAAAGAAGTTCCCATATGGGTTACGCTATTCAATGCTGGACTAGAGGATACACATTGGACTGAAATTTTCCAAGCTGTGGGATATAGAGGTGTCTCGAATGAATTAACTATCGGGCATGTATTTGATCTCAAACTGTCAGATCATGAGAAATTTGTGAAGTCAATTATAAATAAGGCCGAATCAGAGAAAGCGATCAAGCATGATATAGAGAAAATTGAACTATATTGGAGAACCAAAGCGCCAACTGTTTATATGTTTGACGGTGAAATTGAGTTAATAACGGACTGGGACATAGTAATTGAAAGAATTAATGACGATATCAGTCTTCTGGACTCAATCTCTTTTTCACCATATTTCAACAAATTTGATAGTTTAGTCAAAGCCCTGGAATCTAAACTTCAGAACTTGTCTTTGTGTTTATCCACTTTCTGTGAGGTACAAAAACGGTGGGTATATCTTTTAGGCGTTTTTCAAAATAAAAAGGAATTAGGTAGATTAATGCCTTTGGAAGTCAGCCGCTTTGAAACTGTTTCTTTGGAAATCCAGGCTTTAATATCCACAGCTATCAAAAGTGGACTTATTTTGAGCATTGCGGATATACCACAGATTGACAATACACTTTCCAGAATATCAAGTTTTTTGCATATTATAAAATCTTCTTTAATGGCTTACCTTGAAAAGCAGAGAGCATTGTTTCCTCGGTTTTTCTTTATTGGTAATGATGATTTACTTGAGTTGTTAGGCAGTTCAACTAACCTAAATATGATTAATAAACATATTCAAAAGCTTTTTCCTGGTATCAATGTTTTGAATTGTGATAACAACTCTATGATTATAACTTCAGTTACATCATCTGAAGGAGAAACTCTTATATTACTAGACCCGCTACCATTTCTTTTGAATGATGACCTAATCATTTGGTTTGAAAGGCTTAATGAGTCCATAAAACATTCATTACTAAACCAAACAATGGAATTGTACAAAAAATTGACAGACTCGGCTTTTGGATCTGATTTGTCTATGATATTGGAGATTATTGATAGCTACTGTAATCAGTCGATCTTCGTTGCTTTCCAAATGTTTTGGACCTCTCAAATTGATAATGGTATCACTTATAGTGATCTAAATGCAGTCATTGATGAACTAGACTCTTTACTTGAAACGTTGTCTAAATTGGCAAAATATCACCTAACAAGTCTCCAGCGGACTAAATTAGAAAATATTCTCATTGAAGTAATCCATAAAGTTGAAGTAGTGAACTCCATCAAGATGAACTCCTCCAAAACTCTTTACAATCCCATATGGTATTTGGAGCAAAAATTTTACTTTGATAAGAATGCTCCCTCTGTTACTGAAGTTATTGTAAAGCACGGAAACTTTTTGACAAGGTACGGATTCGAATATGTAGGTGTTGCCAAAAAGCTAGCTTATACCCCGTTGATAGTTTCAACATACGCTTTATTAGCCGAAGCGTTAAATCAAAATCTTGGAGGTTTGCTTCTTGGGCCTGCTGGAACTGGTAAAACAGAGTCTGTGAAGGCACTTGGTAGCAGTTTAGGACGTCTGGTCTTTGTATTTTGCTGCGATGAATCATTTGACTATGAAGCTGTAAGCAGAATTATGCTGGGTATTTCTCGAATTGGAGGGTGGGGTTGCTTTGATGAGTTTAATCGTTTAAGTTCTCAAATTCTTTCAGGTATCACAACCCAAATAGAGGCAATTCAAAACGAATTGGTAGCTTCTGAAAAACATGATTCAATTGTACATGAATATACGGGTATATTTTTAACAAATAATCCCTCATATGATAACAGATCTACCCTCCCTGACAATTTAAAGAGCAGATTTTTGCTCTATGATATGATCTACCCAGACTTTGATGTTATTGCCAAAGTATTGTTTGCGAGCCAAGGTTTTATGAACTCCTCTACACTAGCAAACTCCCTGGTGAGACTCTTTGATAACATGAGAAAAAAATGTTCATCGCAGAAACACTATGACTTTGGCTTAAGGGCTCTTAAATCGGTGATTCTGCATTGTGGAAAACTACATCGTGAGTATAGCAAAAATAATATCTCTGAACTTGATGTTCTTTGTCAAGGATGTAGTGATGTGCTACTCCCTAGACTTACTTTACTTGACGAAACCATCCTTTGTAAAGAAATAGAAGTGATTCAAGACTCTCCCAATCCATTACATGATACGGAAACGTTTTTGAAAAAACTAATAGATGTTGCGAAAGAGAAAGCTATTTCTTTCGAATTTGAATGGCAAAAAAAATGTGAACAAATATATAGCCTTTTGAAACTAAATCATGGACTTTTGCTCGTTGGCTCTGCATCTGTGGGTAAAAGTACGATGTTTCAATGTGTTACTGAAGTTATTACTGAAATTGAGAGAAAAGACAATGAGTTTCACACAATAGATGCAAAGACGTTGACTAAAAATGCGATCTTTGGTAAAATTGACTATACTACTAGAGAATGGAGAGATGGGATCTTTACTGCTATTTTAAGAAAAGCTAATGAGATAAACGATAATAGAAATGTGTGGATTATTTTTGACGGGGATATTGATCCTAACTGGATTGAAAACCTTAATAGTGTTTTAGATGATAACAAATTACTCACATTGCCAACAGGCGAACGCTTATCTTTGCCCCAAAATGTTCACTTGATTTTTGAAGTAGCAAATCTGAAATATGCAACTCCGGCAACAATAAGTAGATGTGGAATTGTTTTGTTTGAAAAACCCTATTACTCTCCAGTAGATATGTTGAACAAATATCTCTCTGAAATACTCAAGTCAAAAATGATTGAGGAAGAGTCGATAAACAAACAAATTGCTTCCTCGGGATATTCAGTTGAAGATCTCAAAAAAGTTATGATAGACTCTGTAGGTGCCATCATGGACGAGGCCACTTTTCAAGAATTGTGGAACATGGTAGCACCTTTTCATTTCGTCATTGATTGCACTGTTATCAAATGTATTAAAGGGTTGAAGAACCTCTTATATTCCAATCTTTTAGAATTGTTATCGTATTTCAAAAAAGGTATTTATGCAGATATACATGAAATTGAGAACTATTTCCAGCAGCTATTTATTACTGATTTATTGTGGGCGTTTGCAGCAGAATTAAGTTATGATGAAAAAATGTTGTTTTTATCAAAACTTGTAAAAGCGCCTAAGTTTGCTCGATACTGCGTTGGTATTTCACCTATAGATATCTTCTCTACGTGTGTTACCCTTCCTAAGTTTTCCCGACACAAGTATTTAGATGATGTTGAAGAGATTCAAATCCATTCACATATGATTGAGGAAGCAAATGTTGTGATCCCGACAATAGACACTGTTATATATGAAAAAATGATAATTTCCCTATTGAAACAGGATATCCCAATTATTCTCTGTGGACCACCTGGTTCTGGTAAAACCATGATATTATTGAAATGTATCAGAGAAACCTCTTATTTGGAATTGGTTGCATTAAACTTCTCCAAAGAAACTACAATTTCATCATTGATCAAAGCATTAGAGCAGGCTTGTCAATACAGGAAAAACCTGAATGGTGTTACCCTTAGTCCAAAAGTATTTGGTAAAACCGTTGTTTTATTCTGTGATGAACTTAATTTGCCAGCTGCAGATACATATGATTCCCAAAGGGTAATTCAGTTTTTACGTCAACTTATTTCCCAAAAAGGATTTTGGCATCCAAAAGATCTTATATGGGTTTCAGTTGAAAACGTGAGATTTGTGGGTGCTTGTAATCCAACATCTACAACTGGTAGGCAGCATATGTCTGAAAGATTTACAAATCTCTGTTACACAATGTTGATCGACTATCCTTCACCAGAATCCCTCAAACGCATTTACCAAACATACTGTAAATCGATACTGCGATTGATTCCTGATTTAATAGGATTTTATCAACCACTTTCTGAGTCTATGTTGTATGTCTACTCTCACTTTAAAGAGAGATTTAAATCTGAAAATAAGGCACATTATACCACTTCTCCTAGAGAACTTACTAGATGGGTTAAGGGTATTTATGTAGTCCTTAAGAAAAAAGATACTTTGAGTGTTTCCACTCTTGTACGTGTCTGGGCCTATGAAGGGCTACGTCTTTTCGCTGACAGGTTAGTTTTGGCTGAAGAACGTAACTGGGTGTATGATTTACTCAGATCATCAGCAGAAATATATTTTGGCCATATCAATCTAGAAGAAGCTCTGAAACCCCCAATTCTCTTTTCTGATTGGTTGTCCATAGACTATCAATCTGTAGACGAAAGTCAACTCAAACATTTTGTTAAGGAACGTTTCAATGTTTTCAGTCAAGAGGAGACAACTATTGATATTGTTCTTTACGAGGAACTATTAGATCATGTCTTAAGAATTGACAGAATGTTTAAAAACTCACAAGGACATATGATTCTTGTTGGACCAAACGGAAGCGGTAAGACCACACTAGCAAAGTTTGTTGCATGGATGAACGGGGTCAGTCTATTCCAGCTGAATGTAAAGCGGGGTTTCAATTTAAATGATTTTGATAAAACTCTCAAGGAGTTATTAGTTCATGCCTCTGTTAAAAACAACAAGACGTGTTTGATAATTGATGAATCTACTATTCTAGAAGATTCTTTTTTGGAAAAAATGAATACTTTACTTGCTAATGCAGAGGTACCTGGATTATACGAAGAAGATGAATATAATTCGTTGATGGAATTGTGTATCAAGGCAGCCCAGAATGAAGGAATACTTTTAAACTCAAATGATGAAGCCTATAACTGGTTTGTGGCCGGTATTGCGAAAAACTTCCATGTTATCTTTACAATGAGTGATCCGTATTTGGGTAATATCAAACCCTTTATTTCTTCTTCGGCCCTGTTTAATAGATGCATTGTTAACTGGATGGGAGGTTGGTCAGATGCAACCTCAAACACGGTAATTACGGAGCTTATCAAAAAACTTCCTTTAGATGATTCACAGTACATGATTAGAAGTCAGACCGGTTCGAGTGTGGGTTTACGCCAAACAGTTGTTAATGTTTTGCTGCGAATTCATAAAGCTGCAGAATTTGTTAGTGGTATCAATTTACCACCTACCCAAATATTACTTTTAATCAAGACGTTTGAGTCCCTCTTTGTTGAAAGAGAAAACAAATTACAAACTCTGAATTCCCATATACATAAGGGATTAGTACACCTAAAAGAAACTTTTCTAAGAGTCAAAAGGTTAGAGAAACTTCTAAATGAAAAGGAAAAGGAATTGAAGCTTGAAGATGATAAAGCTAGAGCTTTACTAGACAAGATGATTACTGATCAAAATGAATCTGAGAGAAAACAAGATATGTCTCTAAAAATGCAAGAACTATTTTCTCAGCAAGAAAGTATGATTATTAAGCGTAGAAAAGAAGTTGTTGAGGAGTTGGTCGATGTAGAAGAATTGATTCAGGAAGCGCAAAGAGGTGTTCTAAACATCAAGAAGCAGCACTTAACTGAATTGAGGTCAATGCACAATCCTCCTGAAACTGTCAAGCTGGTATTGGAATCTATTTGTGTTATTTTAGGATATCAGGTTTCTTCATGGAAAGAAGTACAGCATGTAATTAGACAAGATGATTTTATTGCAAGCATCATTAATTTCAGAAATGAGGAGCTTGTTACTAAAGAACTTATTGATCATATGACAGAAAAATATCTTTCAAAGAGCAACTTTAATTTTGAGTCTGCAAATAGAGCAAGTAAAGCCTGTGGGCCATTGTTGATGTGGGTGAGGGCACAGCTCAAATTCTCTGCCATAGTTGTAAAAGTCAAACCATTGAAATCTGAGTTGAAAAGACTTGAAAGTGAACTGGTAGATACTAAAGCCAAATTGATTGCTATCAATGGTATGATTGAAGACTTACAAAAAGAAGTTGAGAGTTATAAGAACCAATATAGTGAAACTATAAGGATAAAAGAGAGCATTAAGATTGAGATGAAACTAGTTGAAACCAAACTGAAAAGAAGTGTCAAACTTATGAAAAGTTTGGATGTAGAACGTCAAAGATGGGAAGTGAATGTGAAAGAATATGATGAGCATAAAAGATGGTTGATTGGAGATTCTTTACTACTTTCAGGGTTTACAACATATGCTGGAAATATGCTTCCCGAATTCAGATCGAAGGTAATGACACTTTGGAAGGAAATCTTAAAAGAGAAACAGATTGGATTTGACTCTAGAATTAGCTTTTCTCATATGCCTGGAATCTTATCTGCTGAAAAATTATTGAAATGGCAAAGTATGGGTTTGCCTAATGATGATCAATTTTTTGGAAACACGGCAATTTTAACATCACCTTTCAAGGCAAGGTTTTCATACATAATCGATCCTTCAAATTCAATTGTTGATTTTTTAACCAAACTTCATGCTCCTAAAAAAATTGTTATCTCAAGTTTTCTTGATCCTGAGTTTTATAAAAAGCTTGAAAACTGTATGAAATTTGGGGGTACTATTGTTATTCAAGATGGTGAACATTATGATCCAATCATCAATAGATTGATATCTAAAGATTATTACACTCTGGGTGTTGGCAGAAAGATGGTTCGTCTTTTTGATAAAGATATTGATATGTCATCAAACTTTAATTTATACATAACGACTAAAGATTCGAGTGTCAATATACCACCATTTGTGTTTAGTAGGGTGGATGTCTTAAACTATTCATTTACTTCACAATCCATGATTAATGAATCTCTCAATATTGCATTAGAGGTATATAAACCTGATATTGAATCCAAAAGATTGAAACTTATCAACAGTAACAACGAATGTAAAGCTCAATTACGTGAGTTTGAAACAGAGTTATTGAATTTGCTTAGTGTTGAAAATGATAATATTTTAGACAATGATAATTTGTTGAGTCAGCTTGAAGTTATAAAAGATAGGACTGTTATACTTGAAAGGCAAATGGAGGAAGCTGATAAAATGATGGAAAATTATTCACAGATTATGGAAGAATTTAAGCCATTATCTGAGCTTTATGCTCAAGTAACGAAGATTATTGAAAATTTACAGAAATTAAAGACTTTCTACCTATTCCCTACAAATTTCATTAAAAATCTTTATAAAGAATTTTTGAAAGAGAATACAAATTTTTATATAACAAAATTGAAGCAAAAATTTGTGTCAATTGTATTTAAATCAACTAGTATTTCATTATTGAATAAGGATAAGTTTGTTTTGAAAAGAGCATTAACAAAAATTTCAGACATTAATAATGAATTTAATGAGATGAATATAAATGAGGCAATATTGATTAACACTTTCATTATCTTAAGATCAAGTCCTGGTGAAGATATAACTTTGAAAGTTCGTGAACTTGGTGATAATTACAAATTTAATGTTATAAACTTTGCACTTGGTGCAAGGGATGGTCATATAATTGCTAATAAACATATAAAGAGAGCATCAAATGAAGGTTTATGGGTTATTATTGAAAATATTGAGACATCGATTGAATTTTTAAACATTTTACCTGAATTATTAGATAATTTAAGATTTGAAATAGGTAAATTTAAATTGATAATGACATGTGGGATTGATGCTGATATTCCACCGATAATTGTTAAATCATGTAGACAATTAATGATTGAAAGTGAGATGAGTTTGAAAAAATGTTTAACTAATCAAATGTTAAATGATTCAAGTTCATTATATATTACAAAAATTAATAATTTACAACCTAAAGAAATTATGAATGTTTTATTTATAGTTGTTTGGTTTTATTGTTTGATCATATCGAGGTTAAAATATATTGGTTATGGATTTACAAGGAAATATGAATTAAATGATCATGATTTAAGAAGTGCGATTAAATATGTGATTAAAATTTTCGAGGAAAATTATAAAGAAAATAATGAAATAATAATCAATGAAATAATTCAAACAATTGGTGAATTTATATCCAAGATTTTATTTGGTGGTAAATTTGAAGAGATTAATGATTTTAAAATTTTAATTGATTGTGGTAGATTACTATTTAGTGAGAAGATTTTAAAATCGAATTTTAATTTATTGAAGATGAGTAATGGTGAATTAGTTTTATATGGACCGAAAAATTTTGATAAGACAAATTTCAGTCATTGGGTTGAAGAATTACCTGATATTGAACCAGTTGAATGGTTAGGATTAGATAAAGAAGCTGAAGAAGTTATTAAATTTAAAGAAGAAGAGATTGAAGAGGATGTTAAGAAATTATTGGAGTTTATTTAAAAATGTAGAAGTGTATAGTGAGAAAGACGAGCCGCAACCTCACTGCGCCAACCTTACTGCGCCGCTCTCAGTCTTTACAACGACTGGCTGAGCCGATATGAGAAATTTAAAGTTGAGAATCAACTTTATGAAAGTTATCCGAGTGCAACAGTGTATAGACAAGTGAAAGAGAAATGGGTATATTATGGAATGGGAGAGATGGTAAGAAGGATGAAGGGGATGAAAGTAAACTACCGAAAGATTTAGAAGATTTTTTAGATAGTAAAGAATCAAGGTTAAGTAATAGAGAATTCAAGGAATTACTTAAGAGGCAGTCGGAGAATAATAGTAAGAAAACTGATGATACTTCTAATGATTTTATACAAATTGTTCAATCTGAGAAAGTTGAGAAAGTTGATAAAGATTTGATTGGTAAAAAAAATAAAGATAATGAAAATGTTAGAGAGTTTAAGAATTATAAAGTTGAAGAGTATATTAGGAATAATGATGAAAGGGAAAGTATTTTAACGAATTGTAGTGAGATTCAAGAATCTTATTATAAATGTTTGAATAATCAGAAATTGATCAATAGGTTGAAATCTATTTCAGAGTTAAAAGATGATGAATGTACGAGAATTGCGAATTTTTTCGTTTCATGTACAGAGATTCAGAAAAAGGCATTTTTAATGTTTGATTATTCAATTTTAAATAATATTGAAGAAATGGAAAATGTACGTAAAAGGATTGATTTTACATTTAATTCGAATTTTAAAAATATCGATGATGTTCAAGATAAGGATAAGTTTATCAAGTATACAAAGGAAATTAGGAAACAAAGGGAAGAATTTTACGAGAAATTTGGTAAATAAAGAGGCTATGTGTATCTTTTATACTATACCGCGCAACTAATTAAAATTAAATTTTAAAATTAAAAATTAAGAGTAAATAATTTTAATCAAATAAAATTGATAAAATGTAATAGTATAATATAATAATAATAATAATTGTAATAAAGTTAAAAAATTTTCAAAAGAAAAAGAAACAAATAACTGAAATACATTTCAATTAATTTTAAAGACATCTTTATTCTTTTTTATTTCCATTAAGTTGATTTCTCGTGTTGAGTTGAAACTCTCTTCATTGCAGCAATGAAATCTTCGAATGATCTGTTTGATTCTTTCTTTTCAGCTTTCTTACCATTCATTAATCTGTCGAATTTCTCAGATTCAGACATAACATAGTAAGCACCACCTAAAACACAGAAAACACCAAAAGACCAAATCCAAACTCTAACAACAGTAACGATATCATTCCAATTTTGTGACCACCAACCGAATAATGTGAAACAAGTTGCAATTATATCAACAATTAAAACAGCACCAGATAATTGCCATGAAGGAATTGAAGACCAGAAAGGACCAACAGCTCTTGTAACGAAAATTAACCAATTTTCAGTTAAAGAAATTTGTAAGAATAAAACACCATCAATTGAACCGAAATTTTGGATAATACCACCTTTTGGTAATAACATTGTTGTTAAAGTAATCCAAGTACCAATTGCTAAAATTATACCTAAAATAATTGACATACCCCATAATCTTGGTAAATTCCATTTAACAGGTTTTTGAGCAAAAGGTGCATTATCATAAGCAATTGCTAAAGTTGCAACATCAGCGAAAATTGCAATGAAAACAACTAAATCAATATTTAAAGATTCATCTAAAATTGCAATCCATAAACCAAGGAAAAGTTCTAAATGTAATGATAATGCAATTCTATAAACAACATAAGAATACATTCTGTGGAAAATTTCTCTTGAAGTTTTCAAAGCATCAATAATTGCAGATAAACCAGGAGCAAGGAAAACGATATCAGCAGCAGATCTAGCAGCATCGGAAGCACCTTCAACAGCAATACCGGTATCAGCTTTCTTTAAAGAAGGAGCATCATTAACACCATCACCAGTCATTGCAACTAAATAACCTCTTTCTTGTAAAATTTCAACAACATTATATTTATGTTGAGGGAAAACTTCAGCAAAACCATCAGCATTTTCAACAAAATCATATAATTCAGAACCAGCCATATCACCACCACCACCTAAACCTAATCTTTCAGCATCGAAAATTTGATCACCTAAGCCTAATTGTCTACAAGTTTCCTTTGCAATACCAACAGCATCACCGGTTAACATTTTAACTCTTAAACCTAATCTTCTAGCTTCATTAACAGTTGCAGCAGTATCATCTCTTGGAGGATCCATACAAGGCATTATACCCAAAATTTCCCAATGACCTTCACCTCTTTTCCTAGCAACACCTAAAGATCTGAAACCTCTTGAAGCAAATTCTTCAACTTTATTTTGATAAGATTCTAAAATATCTTCAGGAATTGGATGATCTTCAGCAACAGTTTTTAAAACGAATAATGGAGCACCTTTAACACAAATAATTTTTTCACCTTCAGGAGATTCAACAATTGCAGTAACTTTCTTGGAAACAGGATCAAAAGGTTGGAATTCCAAAGTTTTATATTCTTTCATTGCAGCTCTTGCCTTTGGATAATTAATTAAAGATTTAAGGAAAGCTTTATCGATAGCATCTAAACCTTTCTTCTTTCTTGAAGCAGCTAAACAAGCAGTTAACATTAAATCATCAGGTTCAACACCTGCAACAGTGTAAGGTTCATGTAAAGATAATTTATTTTTAGTTAGAGTACCAGTTTTATCAGAACATAAGATTTCAACACCAGCTAAAGATTCAATTGCAGATAATTTTTGAACAATTGCTTGCTTTTTAGCTAAATAAGCTGCACCGACAGCCATTGTAGTTGTAACGACAGCAGGTAAACCAACAGGGACACCAACAATTGTAATTGCTAAAGAATATCTTAAGATTCTAACAATTGGATCAGTTCTATAGAAACATGCAACCCAAATTAATAATAGAGTTAAAATGACAAAGATTAATAATAAGATACCAATACCGTTTAAAACTTCGGTGAAATGACCTTGACCACCAGAAGCTTTATTAACTAAAGCAGCAGCTCTACCAACAAAAGTGTTATCACCAGTAGCAGTAACAAGCATTAAAGCTTCACCTCTTTTAACAGTTGAAGAAGAGAAAGTTGGATCATTACAATGTTTATCAACAGCTAAAGATTCACCGGTAATAGCAGATTGATCAACTTGTAAGAAACAATCTGGGGAAACCAATTTACCATCAGCAGGGATAACGGTACCATCTTCTAATTTAAGAATATCACCAGGGACAACTTCAGATGCCATAACATCGATATAATGACCATCTCTAATAACGGTAGCAGTATTAGCTAAAGTTTTCTTCAATTCATCGACAATGGAACCTGCTTGATATTCTTGGATAAAACCAACACAAGCATTAAGCATCAATAAACCACAAATAACACCGAAATCGACCCAATCTTCTAAACCTGCAGCCAAAATAGCAGCAGCTTCCATAACGAATTGAATTGGACCGATAAAGAACATACAGAATTTCAAAACCAAATTTTCCTTTTCATCTGCCATTTGGTTTGGACCGAATTTTTTCATTCTGTGAGCAGCTTCAGAAGTTGATAAACCTGTATTGATATCGGTATGTAAATATTCATCAGGGACTTCTTTATAAGAAGTTGATTTCTCATATTCTTCATCATTATCATTTTCAGCATCATCATCGATAGCATGGTTGGATTGTAATTCCATGACTAACTCATCGATATCATCATCTTCATCATCATCGTCAGCAGCAGGAATATTAGCGTTTTGAACTGGCTTTTCCGCGATTGGCTCGTGAACTTCCTTTTCAGACATCTTTTATTAAAGTTATGAGGATTAAACTGGAGTCAAAATTGAATAAAAGATAATTATTGTATTAGAATTGGGGGGAACGAATGAAGGTACAAAAGGTTAGAGTTTTTGTGAATCTTTCAAAGTTGAGTGAGTTTAATCGGGTATCTTAGTTAATAAAAGAGTACTGGAGAAGGAGGGGAGGAAAAAGAGGGGAGGGGAGAAAGAGAAGGGAGGAAGGGAAAGGAAAGGAAAAGGAAAAGGGAGAAGGATTAAAAGAGAGAGAAAGAAACAGAAAGAAGAGAAGAGGAAGTGAAAGTGAAAGTGAGAGCAGCTTTGGACGAGAAAAGCGGAAACGCTGGAAAAGAAATAGAAACGGAAATAAAGGCAGCAGGTGTGCAGGTGCGCAGGTGCGCAGGTGAATTGGACGCAGCCAGCGGAGACAAACCAAACACCCAGCAAGCCCAGCAAGCGAGTGCGAGAGAGTTAGTGTCCGCAGTGTCCGCAGTGCTGTGGCACCGTGGACTGGATACCGCGACTGGATGCGTGGGTTGCCTGTACGGGAAACTCGTCGAGCCGAACCGTCAACAGCGCGGCGCAGCGCGCCTGCCGCTTCGGGCGCTCCCGCTGCGCCATTTTCCCGCCATTTTCCTGCCCAGTCGCTGCGCCCCGGGCGCCGCGG
>JANIWQ010000159.1:0-18366 GCA_030555725.1 Pichia sp. yHMH446
AAGGATATAGAACTTGGAGAAAATTTTAAGAATCCCAAAGAAATATTATTGATGAAGAAACTACACCAAAGTAAAGACAGAAAGTCTCCAGAAGATTTAAAAAGACTCTGGCAGAGAGACGCACAGAGAGACATACGTATACACAAGCCATGCAGCACAGAGAGGTAGACAGAGAGACAGACCGACAGATTGACAGACCGACAGACAGACTACTCTGCGATGATTGTGACAACCAAGTACATTGAATTGAAGGCACCGTTCAAGAACACGCAGCAGACACATGTGATCAAGGTTCGCAACGACATTGATCAGCCGCTTGCCTTCAAGGTGAAGACGACAGCACCGAAGCTATACTGTGTCAGACCAAACTCTGGCGTTTTGCAGAGCGGCGAGGAGAGCGAGATCACTATTATTTTCCAAGGTCTGAATGAAGAGCCAAGTATGGGCAGCAAATGCAAGGATAAGTTTTTAATTGTTTCGGTACCTGTTTCCAAAGATTTGAAAGATATCAATTTGAGCGATTCCAAAACTGTGTCCAATCAATGGAACCATTTGGTTGAATTAGCTGGTGGTAATACCAAGGATATCAAGTTGAAAGTTAATTATAATTTCGATTCTCCAATGAATACTATCAAGGAGGAAGACCAATCGACCCATTCTATCAAAGGTAAAGATGCTGAGCCTGTGAAAGTTGAAGCGGTACCAGTTAAGGGATCACAAGCAGTTGCAGCGGCCGCAGTGAGTGAGTTGAAGAACAGAAGTAGTGCCGTGGAAGCTGATATACAGCAGGAGGAGAAAGAGATGGAGAATGATATTAAGAGTAAGAAGATTGATAGCAGTAGTGAGAAGGAGACGAGCAAGAGCGGCTCCTCCCCTGTTTCAACGAGTGCTAGTAAGCCAAGTGCAACCACATCTACAAGTACATCTACAACGAATGTTTATCTACTGGCGATCATTGTGCTCATCATTGCCTTTATTGCAAGCAGACTGCTATAGCCCAGCCAGGATAGGTAGTAGTATTAGTAGTATTAGTATCAGCCTTATCTATTATTAGTATTACCAGTCTTAGTATGTATGTGTCGTGTGTAGAATTTTCAAGTTAGAGCAGAGTACATGATGATGAGCGAGATGGAAGGCTCGTCGATTCGTCCCGGCGCCACTGCGTCTGCGTCTGCGACTGCGACTGCGATTTGCGGCGTTCCACACCCACACGCTCTTTCCAGCAGCAGGTCTTCCCCGCAGAGATTAACAAGAGCTATGAGCGGCGAGAGAGAGATCCCAGAGACGGTCGAGATCAACACCACTGCCGGCGACAGCCCGACGATCCGACAGAACGACGTGGTGGAGATAGAGGGGGAGGTGGATGCAGATGTGGATGTGGATGTGGAGGTCCTCGACATGTCTGCGACAGGGCCCGTGTCGCGGCCGGGACGGGCGCGAAAGGCGGCGGCAAACGAGAGTCGCCCGCGCAAGAGGGCTCGGGCGACGATCGACGCAGAGACGCGGGTGGAAGTGGAAGTGGTGGAGCTGCCCTCGGACCACAGCGACAGCGAGAGTGACAATGCTGAAACTGCAGCTGCAGGTGCAGCTCCCGGTGCAGCTCCAGCGGAGCCGCCGGCGTGCCCCATCTGCGCTGACGCGTTGGCGCCCGCGGTGGGACTCCCCTGCGGGCACCTCTTCTGCGGCGACTGCGTCTACAAGGCGCTCTCCTTCTCCCGCAGCGGGTCCAGCGCCAGCGCCACCGCCAAGGGCAGCGGCGGTGGGGTCGAGCTCGTCGCCTCCAAGACCGCTGAGCCGCCACTTCATGCCCGGAACGAGCGGTACGAGACGATCCGGGACGCGGTCGAGCAGGGCGCGCTCCCCGCGAGCGCGCTCGCCGACGCGTCGCTCCTGGACACGGATACGGATACAGACACAGATGCAGACGCGGACACGGACACGCGGTACAGCTATGTGCTCTTCCACGCGATCTTCTTCCTGGCGACGCAGTACATTGCGGCGCTCCTCACGATCAACGTGGCGACGAACGGCGGTGGCAGTAGCGGTAGCGGCGACGGCTCGTTTGTGCCTGTGGGGCGCACGTACTTCAACACCTGGCTCAAGATCGCGAGCGCGTGGGTGTGCTACGTGCTGTACGCGTGGACGCTCGTCGCGCCCGCGCTGTTCCCGGACCGCTTTGCACAGCTATAGAGCGAAGCTGAGCTATAAAAGTAAGCTATAAATACGTGTCTGCGCCCGCTCCGCGCGCGCGGGTCGCGCGAGTCGTGCGGGTCCGACCGGCATGGCTCGCGCACACAGCAAGGACCCGGAAACGAGCGAAACGAGCGGAACGACAGAAACGACAGGAACGGGCGGAACGATCGAGGCCTTCCCGGGGCTCGCGTCGTACCGGCGGCTCGCGACGCACTTCCCGTCCGCGCGCGTGAAGAAGCTGCTGCAGAGCGACGAGGACGTGGGCAAGGTCGCGCAGGCGACGCCGCTCGTCGTGGGCCGCGCCGTCGAGCTCTTCATGTGCGCCCTCGTCGAGCACACGCTCGCAGAGGCGCGCGCCGAGCCGCCAGAACAACAACAACAATCCCCACAACAGCCGTCTGCACAGCCCGGGCGACGCGTGCACGTGCCCGTGTCGGTGCTGCAGCGCGTCGTCGCGCGCCACGAGGAGTTCGACTTCCTGCTCGACGTCTGCGACAAGTACACCCAGAATCAGAACCACCAGCACCAGCAGCAGAATCATAACCAGCCGCACACCCAGCCGCAGCGCGGCTCGTCCGCGTCGGCGTCGCCCGAAGCGTCGGCGTCCCCCGGCAGCTACTGATGACGTCACCGCCGCCGGTCTTCACGGCAACCACAGCCCTACCGATAAGGACAGGGTGAACTGCACTACACTACACATCACATACTCTTCTTTGTACAATCTATATACTCTTAAACACAATCCATCCATCGCCCTTCCCCTCCCCACCCCTCCCCTCCAATGAGCTCCGCAAACGACGTCTACTACGCCGGTGTCGATGTCGGCACAGGTTCAGCGAGGGCCGTCATTATCGACAATCTCGGCAATATACTCGGTCTAAGTGAACGTCCAATCACTAGGAACGAAATAAAGGAAAATCATATAACCCAATCAACAACTGAAATCTGGGATGCTATATGTTACTGTCTTAAATCGGCTATAGCTCAATCTGGTGTTCCCAATTCTCAAATCTTAGGTTTAGGTTTCGATGCAACTTGTTCATTAGTTGTACTAAATGAGGTCACTAACCAACCTGTAGCTGTTGGTCCCGATTTCGATAATAATTATGAAAATATAATTCTTTGGATGGATCATAGAGCTGAATTGGAGACTAACGAAATTAATGCAACTAATGATGAATCACTTAAATATGTTGGTGGTAAAATGTCAATTGAAATGGAACTACCTAAAATAAAATGGTTGAAAAATCATATGCCTAATAATCTATTCAAATCTTGTAAATTCTATGATTTGGTCGATTTCCTTACAATGAAGGCAACCGGTAAGGAAACTAGATCTTATTGTTCAGTGGTTTGTAAACAAGGTTATATACCTCAAGGTATATCTTCAAGGAATGGCTGGTCTGAAAGTTTCCTAAATAAAATTAATCTGCCTGAACTAACTGAAAATAATTTCTCTAAAATTGGTGGTTTAAATGGTTTAAACGGTATCTACTTATCTGCTGGTGAAACAATTGGTCCATTATCTGAAATTTCTGCTAAAAATTTAGGTTTAACAACAAATTGTTATGTTGCTTCAGGTGTAATCGATGCTTACGCTGGTTGGATAGGTACTGTTGCATCTCCAACTAATTTACCAATCCCTCAATTAATTAATCAAGATAATAATATGAAAGGTTTAAGTAAAGCTTGTGGTAGATTGGCTGCTGTGGCTGGTACTTCAACTTGTCACATCGTTATAGATGAGAAACCAATTTTTGTACCTGGTGTTTGGGGTCCTTATAAAGATGTTTTAGGTAAAAATTATTGGGCTGCTGAAGGTGGTCAATCAATGACTGGTGCTTTATTAGCTCATGTTTTATCGATTCATCCCGCTTACGCTGAATTAGGTGTTTTAAGTGAAACTTCAAATTTATCAAAATTCGAATATTTAAATTCAAGATTAGAAAATTTGAAAATTATTAGGAAAGAAAGATCTGTTGTTTCACTTGCTAAGAATTTATTCTTTTACGGTGATTTCCATGGTAATAGATCACCTATAGCTGATCCAAATATGAGAGCTTCAATTATTGGTCAATCAATGGATGTTTCTCTCGATTCTTTAGCTATCGAATATCTTGCAGCTTGTGAATTTATTGGTCAACAAACAAGACAAATTGTTGAAAAATTAGAAGAATCTGGTTATTCAATTAAGGCAATCTTCATGTCTGGTGGTCAATGTAGGAATGGTCTATTGATGAGACTTTTAGCTGATTGTACAGGTTTACCAATTATAATTCCAAGATATATCGATGCTTCTGTTGTTTTCGGTACTGCAATGTTAGGTGCAGTTGCTGCTGAAGATTCAATCAATGATAGATTGAATAAGAATAAACTCTTTAAAAATTTGAAAAATCAAAATCAAAGTTTATCACCAAATTTGTCGAATTTGAAAAATGATTCATTACCACCTTCACCTTATACCGCTCCAACTGCAACAACTTCTGTAACTTCAATTAGTGCATTAAATACTCGTGATGGTTTCCCATTCCCAATGACCTCTTTGACAGAAGAAACTAATAAATTATCGATTGATGATAACAATAAAAACAACAACAACAATGATGATAATGATGATACAATTACTTTCAATTCATCGACTAAAAATCAAGAGAAAGCAATTCGTTCATTATCTCCATCAAACAATCACTCCATTGAATCTTCTTCCGAAAAATTATGGAGAATTATGAATAAATTATCAAGCCCTGGTAACGTTATTTTCCCTTCAGATCCAAGTCATCCTGATAGGAAATTACTCAATACAAAATATAGTATCTTTTTAGATCAAATCAAAACTCAAATCGATTATAGAGCTCGCGTTGCCGCTACAGAAGATGCAATTGCTAAATATTTGGCAATTTAATAATACCCTTGATCGATTCTATTGTGTACCACCCTTTTATAATAGTAGTTAAAAAAGTATATCATTATCATTCAAATACTATAATATTATATAAATTTCTTAACTTTCGACTTAGCTATCATCATTTTATCTGTACTTTGATCAATCTGTTTATCTAAACTATCCAGTAATTCATTTTGAATATTCAGTTCCTCATTAACTGCAATACCTAACTGCTTTTGAGCTAATATAATCTTTCGAAGCTCTTCTAAATCTTTATCTTGTGATTCCATTTGCAATTGTTGCATTTGTAGAAACTGTTTATCATTCAATTTCCTGGTCTCTTCAGTTTCAACAGGTTTACCAAATGTCCTCCTATAAGTTGTATGATCCTGTGGTAACGGTGATGATGATAATGTCGATGAGGAAGATGGTTTGATTATTTGAATCATATTATTCAAATCGTTGATTTCAACAGTCAAATTATTTAAAAGTTGATTCCTTCTATCAATTTCATCATATGATAATTCTAAATTCCCAACAAGGTAAGATCTCAATTCATTTATTCTCAATTCACATGATTTAATTATTGATTTATCAAATTTTTTATCATCATTTATTCGTATACTTAAATTTTGAATATCAGATTTAACTTTCTTATAAATTTCAATCCATTTCAATGATGAATCAATCATATTTTTATTTAAATCATTATCATCAATTTTATTCAGTTCAATTATCTCTAACTTTGGTATACGATAAAATGATAAAATTTCATCATTACTTCTTAATTCTTTATCATTTAATAAAAAATTCGTGAAATTAATAATCGATTTCTCCCTTTCATTTATAATAGTTTTCTTGTTTTTGAAAAATGATGTATATTTAGACGGCAATTCAGGTATTTTATTATACCCTAAATCAATTAATTTGGAGCGTAATTCGATAAAATTACTAAACCTTTTAGTTACTGAAAATTCTTTAAATTTAAATTTCCCAAAATTAATTCTAATCAAAACATCATAAACTGTAAAATTATCTAATTCTGTTACATTTGAAATCCTTGCTTCAACTCCAACCATTATCTGATAGTTTGTTCGAGGGAAAGACAAAAAGATAATACAATTCTATCTAATCGTAATCTCAACAACCAAGCCGCGTATTTTAAGAAAGCTCTTCAACATTACTTATGAAACCCACCTATTGATTGCGTGAATCAGTTAGTACAAATAACATTAATAATAATAATAATTAGTTCTATCTAAAGATATGAGTACACCATTTATTAGTACTGCAACTGTTGGTTCAGCACATTCAAGTGATATTCTTGGTGTTAGTATAACGAAAAAATTTACAATTACATGCTCATCTGATGGATATTTAAAACTTTGGGATAATCAATCAACTGAAAGGAAATTACATACTGAAATTTTAGTTGATAAATTAGGTTTACATCATGTTGAAATTTTAGATGATGTTTTCAATGCTAGGAAAATTCTTCTTATTTCTGTCATTTCATTTAAAGGTTTAATTTATATGTATCAGTTTGATTATGAAATTGATAAATTAATTGATTTAAATTTTACACCATCAAATTATGGATTGAATAAGAAAGTTTCATTTTGGGCACCAATTTTCGATTTTATGGCTGGTTGTACAATATTCGCTTGTACAACTGTTACAGGTAAAACAATTATATTTGAATTATTTATTGATGAAAATGATGATGATAATAAATTAAATTTTAATTTTAAATTTAAAGGTGAATTATTTGCTAATGATACAAGTTTTGCAACTTGTATATGTAGTAATATTGAAAATAATAAAATTGTTGTTGGACATCAAAATGGTAATACATATTTATACGATTTTAAACAATTATTATTATTATTTAATTTTGAATCTTATGGATTAAAATCAAATTTAGATTCATCAAAATCTTTACATATAATTAGAAGTGTTAAATTTTCTCCAAATAATTCTGAATTATTAGCAATTGCAAATGATTCAGGTAGTTTTGGTACAATTTCATTATATGATGTTAAATATGGTGAATATTTAGGTTCATTTACAATGTCAACTCATTCATCAAATGTTGGAGTCGGTAATTTTGCTCATTCTAAATGGTGTATGTCAATTGATTTTAATGAGAAAGGTGATAAATTGATTTCTTGTAGTATCGATAATACTGTTAGAGTTTGGGATATTGAAACTAGAAGTTTCTTAACATCAATAAAATTAAATGCAACAGATTTAGATGATAAAGATGTTGAGAAATTAACAGATTTAGATTCTTCTGCTTGCACTTGTATAAAATATATCCCATCTGGTATTTTCAGTGAAGATGGAAAAAATGAAGGAGTAGTTGTCGTTGGATTCGATAGATCTATAAGGTGGTTTAGAGAAGCTGGAGGAATTTAGAGTTAAAACATATATAATAACGTGATAATATTAGCTTAAAAGGAATTAAATTTGATAATTAATTAAAAAATTTATGATAAAAATAAATTACATAAATAAGATAACGTTAAGAAATAAACAAAAATAGCTGATTGAATAAGATGCTATATTAGTGACACAATTATATGAATATTTTATCTTCTTTTATTTTCCTCTTTTTGTTGTTGTATCAAAGCATGCTCTGGCTAACAGTCTGTCTTCTGTATATACCGCACACTTACTCGGACTTGGAAACAACGTACAAAGCGTGAAGAATACCTGGGAACCAGATGAAAATACATAAGACAATGTTAATCCAGAAGTCGGAACCAATTCCGGAGGTCATGAAGACAGCAAGTGGTGGGAATAAAACGGCAACAATGTATGCAATAACCTTAGATGAGTCCATTGTGGGGTGGGTGAGTTGTTTTTCTTAAAGATGGCAACAGAAACAACAAGCAATAGAGTAATATCGAAGGACAGACACAGACAAAGGCAAACAAAATAGTTAGCTGCAGCCCGTGACCGCAACAAACCCGCGGAGACTGCGCAAAAGCGGGCGCGGTCGTGCCCGCAGCTGGGGCTGGTTCTGGGGCTGGTTCTGGGGCAAGGTGGCTGGTGTCAACAACCCCCCTACAAGCCTATCGACATACCTTCTCTCCGCTGCTTTCCAAACGGATAGATGACGAGTGTGCTCATGAAAAGGCCCACTGTGATCCCTATCGCAATCTCAATCATGGATATCCCAAAGTTGAGCGAGTTCGAGTTGGCGTCTACTGATGGGGTGGTGCCGTTTCGACTGTCACTGAGCTGGCTGAGACCACCAGTGAGTACGTTTCTAGCTGCAAATCCTCCAGGGACGAGATCGAAAATTCCTGTAATCATACTGGTGAACTTTGTGCTACAGTGGCCAAAACGCTTGTATCGTTTCCCCCATCTGTCGTAGATATTGCTCAAAATACCGATAGTAAAAGCGCCAAGTGCAGAATTGAATTGGGCCAGGGTAAAATGCAATGAAGAGAAGTATGTAACTAAATATCCTAGACATCCAATGATTGTCATTATACTCACTTGGTCCAATCTAGCTTGTGTAGCTAACGAGATGAAAACATTGAAGCAGGGCACAAAAAGTAATTTCCAAATATTATCTATATGTCCCATGTTAGAACATTCGGTTTTATCGTATGCACTTTTATCGATCCAGCCGTAAAGTGCAGATCCAAGGGTCAACCCAAACCCTAGAAACAAAGAATAGATGATAGCGTAAAACATTCCAACAACACCTGAAACAATTGATCGACTTTGAATCTCTAGCGCTCCTCTAAGAATCATATAACCAGGTAAAATCATACATAGACCACTAAGAACAACAGCACTAAAACAAAAATATTTACCACCAGCTATCGATCCAACTGCTCTACCAACAAATGCAATAACAATTGCTGAACAAACTTCGAAAACAGACGAATAGATTGCATTTTTTGGTGCAACAACACATTGGAAAAATCCTAAAACTGCTCCTAAAACAAATGACGGTATCAAATCAAGCCATGCACCATTGAAAAAGCATAGAACAAACATACTCGATAATCCATAAAGCAAAATTAACCAATAAACATTAAAATAATCCTTACTTTCGAACAAATCATTTAAAATTTCTGATGCTTCGTCAACACCCATTCTATCATAAACAACAGCCTCGTAAACATCATGTGACCGATCCAATTTGTCAAGGTTCAATCCCTGACCAACTCTGACTAACTTCAAATCACTAGTTCTCGTTACTGGATCTGAAAAATTAACCAACATCATACCTGGTAAATAAATAAACGTTGCATCAACTTCCAACACTTTCGATGCCAAAGCCATGTATTCCTCTAATCGATGATTTGGAGCTCCAAATAACATGAAAGCTTTACATAATGTTAGCAAAAATTCTTGTCTATGAATCAAATCAACAATATGAACCGTAATTCTAGCTGCTCTTTCCTTTTTAGTCCTTTTCTTGATTTTTTTAAACTTTTTATCCTCTTTCCCTATAGTGAAATCAGGTAATTTAATACTCCCTTCAGTAGAACTTGAGCGATTCAATTTTGGTCTACGTGGTTCCATTGAACTTTCCCTACTACTGAAAATATTACTGTTTCTGAATTTCCTCATTCTTTCATTCATATGGTTCATATTAAGTTTCGAAAACATAGTGTCAGAGTTCTTGGATCCGATGTCAGAATCATTGAAAATATCATCAGCTGATGAATCTGGTATTTGATTGTAAAGTTTCATCAAATTTGACGTCAAACCTTCCTTTGCTTTATTATCACATTTGTTCTTCTTCTTGAGCTTTTTCATATTTAGCCTTATATCATTCATTCCACCTAAAATTTCATCATAATCATCATTTTTATAGAAATCCTCATCCAGTGTTTTACCATGTAATAAATTATTGGTAATATTGAAAATGTTCCTCTTAGATTTCTTATCTTCACCTTTACTTTCAATATCCATATTTTTCCCAGATTGTTGTGCACTTATCACATGTCCTAAAGAAATTTTGCCAGGTTTCTTTTTATTTATCCATCCAAAAATAGTGCTAGGTTTGGATTGATCTAAATCTTTGTACATCTCATCAATAGCCAAAGATAAACTTCTCCTAGAACTAGAATCGGTTTGCTTCAAACTATCATTCTCCGCTTGAGTTCCATTTACACTAATGTGAGTTGGGCTCCTTTTGATTTCCTCACCATTATCTCCTTCATCATCTTCTTCGAATCCTGAATCTGTAGAGAAATCACTACTTGATTCAACATTGGGTATATGCAACGGTTTTTTAACATCCTTCCTCTTTAAAACAACAGGTTTAAGTTGTGTATCTTTAGCAAACTGTTGTTGAAAATCATCTTCAATTTCTTGATTTTTTATATCTTTAGGGATCAATATTGAATCAATTTCAGCTGGTTCTGGACTTTTCGTGTCGGTGTGACTGAATTGGGGTAAAATTGGACCTAGCTCAATATCCATTTCATCATCTTCAACAATTGGTATATCGCTTTGGATCATACCTGAAAACCCTGAATTAATAGGACCAAATGGTGATCTATCCCGAGATCTTGATCTATCCCGTGAACGTGATCGTCCTCGTGATCTACTTCGATCTCTTGAATCATCTCTTGCTTTGGCTTTGGGTGGAGGGCTTAACCCGGAGAAATAAACCTGTCTCCTCCCCCTATCTGTCATCTAAAAAAATAAAGAATAAAAAGCACTTTTTAACCTTTGGGTGTTTGAACCTTAGGCAGTATGTTTATAAAGAAAGTTCAAGTTTAATCACAAAATTCAACTTTAATTCGTTTCTGTATCAATTTCCCGATTAGGCGCCTGAACTCACACATTAGATTTTTTTTTCTTTTCTTGAGGTTTAACACAAATTCAATTTGATTGTTGATCTTTTTTGTTTGACACAGTTTCAAACTCATATTTTAATTATAGCAGATACCCTCCAAATTTACCCATTAATGAAAACTGACATTTTTGTGGGTGCAGATCTGAAACCTTACAACTTCCATCTCTTACCCCCATTAAATCAAAGCAGTAGACTAATACAACTGATACGTGATAACGGTGGTGTAGTTATATCGGATACTACGAATGCCAATGCTATTATTCTTGCTAGTAAGGACTATCCAATCCCTAGTGATTTGAAAGGGGCATATATTTACTCGTATGAAGTTGTGGTGGAATCTGCAAATACCGGTGTTCAGCAAAACTTCAATAATTATCTAATACATGTTCCATCATATCAACAAATGAATGCAAGAGATCAACATCTTAATCAAAATAATGGCGATAAAAATAAAACAAGAAATCAACATGATGTTGCGGTGGATGTGAACGTTGATGAATACGATTTTTCTCATTTTGAATCAGCAATGACTAAAGATGCAGCAGATTTTAACAAAGAGTTGCGACAAATTACAGGTGATATTGATGGTAATGATGGAAACAGTGAAGAAGGAGAAGATGATGATGATGAAGGATATCAACATCCAGTCTCTGAATTAGAAGAAGACGAAGAAGCCATCGTGAATCGTCAACAGATGGAGCAGCTTCGGCAAATCCAAAGATACCAACAAGTGCATTTACAGCAGCAAAAATCTGCAACAGGAAAACAGCAAGAAAACCAACAACAACAACAACAACATTTGCAACAGCAGCAGCAATCGTTGGTTCCTATAGATTATAACATAGATGCAACTGTCCCTCAATACACAGATGATAATTCTGTACGATATTTTACTGAAGAAGAAGACCATGTACTTAGAGAAGAGGTACGAAAACGCCATTGGATGGGTATAAAAGGGCATGGATTGTATGAAGTTATTTCTAAACTTCCTTATTTCAAGATGAAAAGAAGGACAGCGTCTTCTTTACGCGAGAGAATGAGAACCCTTAAATATAATATCGGATATGTTTATCAAGTTGACAAATTCAAAAGACTAATGAAGGATGAAAATGGTAATCTAATAAAACAGACTAATTTTAGATCTAAATTAATGCCATTTAGTGCACAGGATGATATGATTTTATGCAAAACAATTTTGATTCATTTAACTATAAACACAGATTCTAGAGGTTATGAATCAGTTGTTTTCCCAACAAACTTTTATGATCGGTTTGCCGATGTGTATATTGCGCATTCGAGTGAATCTTGGAGACAAAGATATAAAAACTATATCCAAGTTTTTGGGATAATGAATTATCTCAAATACTACATAGTCCAGATCAAATCACATAAAACTCCCAAACCAGTAAATATTGCTAATAAGGAATGGTTAGAGGCTAGGAAAGAATGTAAAAAACTTGATGTTGCAAGGATGTTTTTACCTAATGTTCCAGTGGAAGATGAGTTTGTACACGAAAATTTCCATTATTTACAGCTACCTGAAGACGATGATAGAATTTTCAATTACGAAAATCCATTTAAGATTTTACGACAGAAAAATAATAACGATAAATTCACAAAGAGCAGCAATGACACGAGTGAAGTAGCTACTGATCAAAGTGATTCGAACGTACCTTCAGAATCTGAACCTTTGTTTCAACAAGAAACGGAGTCAAGACTGCAAATTCAATCATCTTCTCAAATACAGAATGAAGAAAGTATACATAAAAAATCACCTAATCAGTCAGCCAGTATTTCACATGATCAATCAGCTTATGAGGAGTCAATCAATCCCAGTCCACATCTTCAGCAATTGCAAGTTGCACCAGATGGAACAACAAATCTGGAAGAGGCATATTATGATATTATGAAGGATAATGCACATATAGAAGACTTCATGAACACAGGTTTTGAAGAAACTGAAAAGTTCATCGATGAACCAACAACATATTTCAGTGAGAAAAAATTTAGAAAGCTTCAAAAAAAATTAGGTGATCCTATTAAATTGGAAGGACAAAATAAGCAAGATCTAATTGAAAATATAAAGAAGGTTTTTGCTCCTTATGGTGAAAGAATTCAACCTAAAGTGATTAGTGAAGCCTTAGCCAAATTAGGTGTAGAAAAATATTATTTGATCTTCCTAACATTGCGATGTAATTCCACAACTTCTGGAGTACTTGACTCAATAATCAATTATATTAAAACCGATGGGAAAGAGCTATTGGCTATGAGACCTGGAATTTGGTCCAATAAAGCTCATGAAGTGTTTACTTTGAATGATCCAAAATTGAAACAACAATTGATTGCTTATCACGGAGAGAAAAATTTCAAGAAATATGCAAAGCATTTTAGTAAAGTTAATTTATAAACAAGATTGTACAATTAGTCATACATGTAAATTTAGTTTAGCATTAGTTTATCGTTAGTTTATCATAATCAATCGTTTGACTTTTGAGTGGGTCCTACCTCGTTTTCATCATCTATAATAATGACAACTCCTTCATCTTCATCTTCATCTTTATCTTCATGATCATTATTTTTATTAATTTCATTTTCTTCATTTAATTCTCCCTTCTCATTTGCAAGCTTCTTATACTTAGCCTTTGTTTTCTTTTTAGCTCTCTCCTTAAGTAACTGCTTCCTGGCTATTACGATTTGGGCTCGACTTAACACACCTCTCTCCATTTCTTCGATTTTAGTAGCTAAAACTTCTCTAGCAATTTTCCTATTTTGATCTCTTGAACGTGTAGCTTGTGAAGTTACAACAATACCTGTCGGTATATGAGTTAATTGAACTTTAGAATTCGTTTTATTAATTTTTTGACCACCACTACCACTACCACCTTTAATAAATTTCTCCTTTATTTCCGATTCCGGTATTTTTGGTCTTGGTGGCATTTTATTACTCTTTGGAACCTTAATTTTTTGTTTCCGAAGTTCTTCCAACGGTGATAATTTTGTAGCCTTTTCAGTCACCGTTGAAATTTTTGAAAACCATCTTGTTTGAAAAAAATGGGGTAGCATCATGTAACAACTTTTTTTCTATAAAATTTGATCCATTTACGATTTGTTTGTTATCTGGGTTGATAATATCAGGGGTCACTTTTTATTGATAGATTATATTTACCTTTGTTGTGGCCGATCGACGCGAAAAGAGACTGTGAAATATGAATTTTTCGATATTTTTGCGAATAGGTCGCTCGAGTCGGAAACATGAATAGAGAGACTTCAAAGACGATATGAAATTTGTGATCACCTATTGCGAGTGAGTTGTTCACAAAAAGGGAGACAGACAGACAGACATATAAAATCTGGAAAAGATATGGTTGGTGTTGCTCGTTTTAGTACTATTGCTGCAAGACTTGCAAGAACTAAAGGTGTACCTGCTCCAAAAGGATACCGAATTTCACCAAATATTGAACTTAGAAAGCCAATATTACCAACCATTGATAATATTAAAGTTAGAGATGATCATCCATTATGGGAATTTTTCCATAACAAACAATTTGTACGTTCTATTGAAGATCTTGATATTCAAGGTAGATCATGGACTGTTCAAGATTTAAGGAAGAAAAGTTTTGAAGATTTACATGCACTTTGGTATGTTTGCTTAAAAGAGATGAATAAAATTGGTAGAGAGAAAATCATTTATGAAGATATTGGAAGTGCTAGAATTCAACAATGTATGGAATTAGAGGATAAATTAAAGAATTCTATGTTAGCTATAAGACAAGTTTTAACTGAAAGAGAAACTGCTTTATCTAATGCTAGAGCAGAATTTTCTGTTGTTGGTGAAGAATATTTGAATGAATTTAAGAGGAAATATTTGGAAAGTGAAAATGTTGAAACTGATGAATGGTTTGATAAATTAGAGAGATTACAATATGCTATATATGGTATCAATTCAACGTATGAATCAGTTAAAATTAATGTTGAATTTTTGAAAGGTATTAGATATATTGCATCATTATATTTTGAGAAATTTAATACACCAGATAGTGGTGTTGAATCTTTAAGGGATATTGTTGAAGTTTTTAAAGTTTTCGAGAATGGATCAACAGCTGAAGGATTTAAAACATCAATTGAAAGTATTCTTGAATATAGAGAAAACGATTTAGTTGTACCACCATCAAAGGAAATACTTGTTATACAAAATTTAGTAGATGAGAAAATTAATGAAGCTAATTCAATTGCCGAACCTGAACAACAGGATGTGATTGAAGAGCAGAAAGTATAATTTTCAGATTAAACCTTGTAAATAAATAGTTATATAATATACACTCTTTATAAAGAATTGATTCAAATTTGGGTAGTATTGAATTGGAAGGATTGTTGTTTATATTACTTGGGATTCTATCAATGATAAATATTCGACAAGTTTCTCTGAAGATTCTTTCCATTTCCTTTTAGTTAAATCAATATTTTTTTGAACTTCTTCACATTCATCAATTTGAGATTGAATTTTCTTGGATAATTCATCAAGACTCAATTTGAAGGAACTATTTTTAGCAAATACAAATTCATAGACTGTATTTTCAGGATTAGTTTTATCTTCATGTATCAATTTACCTGAACTTAAAACGATTTTCAAATCATCTGTTTCATTATCGAATAACTGATGAAGTTCCTTTAAATTAAGTGAAATAATTTTAGTTCTTTCAATATAATTTGTGATAGTTTTATTCAATTCTTGACGATTATGTAATATTTCATTTGCAAAATTAACTCTTTTCTGTAATTCTTTAAATTCTTTAGTTGAAGATATAATCATATTTGTTAAAAATTCATTGTTCTTTTGAGAATGAGAATTTAATTCATCAAGATTATTCAAATGTCTTACAAGTTCCATATCAAGATTCAATTCAGTTTTCAGTTTAGAAGCTTTAATATTTTTCTCTAAATTGTTTAATTTATCTAAAATTTCATCATTTAAATCAGCACCATTTTTAATATCAATTAGTAAAGTAAGAACTTCATTTTTGGTACGAATATAATTATCGAGATCTAGATCTTGAATATCTCTTTTCTGTTTGACAAGTTGTTCTAATTGTGGGTTAAAATTTAGAGTTTGGTTACTCATCGATAAGATTGGATGTTATGAAATGAGAATAGTTTAAGTGTAGTTATCATTTCTATAAATTTTATCATTTAATCATTTTCTCATCTTTTTTTTGTCAAAGTCGAGCCGCTGCATATAAAACAGTATTCTCTCATACACCTTGGACTCACTAGCAAGCACAATTATTGTTATTATTACTATGGATCGAATAACTACTATAGAGCACTTGTTGTTATCTCGGTGCTCCAAGTTTAGCAATAACGGGAAAATTTTGAAATTTCTAGAAGAGAGATATAGTTTTAATGGACCGCAGAAAAATTATCTTATTTTAGAGTCAACGGATGGTGATCAATCTTTGAGTAAAGATGGTGATGATGATACAGGAGAAACTGAAACGGCTAATGATTTTTTGAACACAAGGAGTACATCAAATAATAAATTCAATGGGAATAAAACCAAAAATGAATTCAAAAAATTAATTCAAGAATCTTTGAAAGATCAAGATAAGGTTGTTAAGAAATTGCATAAACTTAGTAAGAGGAATCCCAAGATACTATTAGAGAATGATGTTAAAGATCTGAAAATATGTCGGAAATTGCTTTTTTTCGAAGAATTTATCGGAATGAATAATTTATGGAAAGATTATATGAAGAATTTAATTCAAGGTTTGAATACAATTGATTTAATTACAGCGAAATTGAGTACAGCTGAATTTGTTGGTGGTTATTTTAAAGTTACACATAGCTCATGTCCAGATAATATAGGGATAGAAGGTATAGTTATTTGGGAGTCTCAAACATATTTACTTATGATAATACCACGTAAGAATGGATGGAAGAAATCTATTAAAAATGATAATGGTAATGATAATATTAAAATCGCATATTCAGCTAGTGAATGTGTTGGTGGATTAAGAATGATACCGAAAAAGAATACGAGATTTACATTTGATATAGAGACTGATGATGAAGAAATAATAAGTTTTGAGTTTATAGGAGATAGAATGAGGATTAGGAGTTTAGATAGAGCGAATAAGAAGTTTAAGAATCATAGTGTTAAGGATATCGAAATTTGACTACTTACTATACAGCTTCACACTCTAAAGCATCTTTTATACAACCAATGATTGCAGTACTTTGAATTTTATCATTACCACCTTTAGAGATACCGTACTCTATATCTGCCAAACCTTTCAATAGTTTAATTCTAGTTTGTGGCTTTAATTCATAATTATCTAAGATTTCGACAAAGCAACTTATTAAATCAGTTAAAGCTAAACCTTCGATTGATCTAATTTTCGACATTGTAGTTAAGGCATCAAGCCAATCATTTTTAACTATTGCATTTAATATTGTATCTATTGATTGAGGTTTAGGAGCACCTATACAATCATAAATCATATCGACATCGATTTCATCGGTTTCATTATCAACTGAAGATTTACAAGCTTGTAAAACATTGAGAGCTTTACGCATATCACCACTACTCAATTTAACTAAAGCGGATCTTGAATCTGAAGGTAAATTCAATTTCTCCTGTTTAACGACATAAAGGATTCTATCATTAACTGCATCATCTGATAAGGGAGAGAATCTAAATCTTGTACAACGGGATAAAAGTGCAGGATTGATCTTATTGGAATAATTTGCCAAAATACAGAATCTTGTATTTTTAGTGAATTTCTCGATAATTCTTCGTAATGCGTTTTGAGCGACATTGGTCATAGCATCAGCTTCATCTAAAACGATGAGTTTGAAACCAGTTGTGAAAATCTGCCTTGTTGAGGCGAAATTTTTGATCTGATCCCTGACAACGTCGATACCTCTATCGTCGGAAGCGTTCAGTTCCAACACCATGTTCTTGTAGTTGTTACCGTAGAGCTCCTTTGCCAAGGCAATGACAGTGGAAGTCTTGCCGCTACCTGGAGGACCGTAGAAGAGGAGATGCGGGATCCTGCCCTCGGCTGCAAAGCGGCGGATCGTGGCAACGGTGTCGGACTGGCCGTACACGTCATCCAGACACTGTGGCCTGTACTTTTCCACCCATGGGAGGTTGTCGGACATTGTATGCGTGCGTGCCAGTGTATAAGTATTTTGGCGTCAGAGTCAGTGTCAGTCAGTCTGCCCTTTCTGTGTCCTGACGCGACGCTGGTTAACATAACCTAACTTAAGCTAACCTAATACCTCTTCACAGCCCGTGCTCTGCGCCGCGGTACCGCCACTGCGCGAGCGGGCTCGACACCACGCGCGCGACACTGCCGCTGTTGCGGAGAGGAGGCTCGGCAGACCCTGGGTGGAGGCTCAGCCCGCGGTCGTCGTCGCTGTCGCTTCCGCTTCCGCTTCCGCTTCCGCTGTCGTG